>CM050432.1:21098800-21367094 GCA_027564155.1 Gymnocypris eckloni scoliostomus | reverse complement strand
TACAGTAAAGTAGCTTTGGTGCATTAACTCATTATAATTTGTGCAGTTTGCTAAGCAAGACTATTAGTATTAAACATTAAAAGGATATGGGTACTTCTTTGGTAATAAACAACAGGTTAACAGTTAAATACGGGTACATTCAGTATAAGCAATAGATCTGACCTTGTGGTATTGACCCTTCACCTTGACAAAACACTCTATGTGTGTGTTTCTATGAGAAACAGAGACGGTCGACACACCCTGAATGAGTTTCAGCACTCGTTTGAGAAGGGTTCTCCTCTGAAACATTAATGCTGTAAGTTATGATGTTATTTATGTTTCGGGACTATCGGGTGATGTGTTGTGAATTGCAGCTACTGTCCAGGTCAGATAAATCATTACTTGACTAAGAGATGCTGTGCCTGTTGCATGGTCACTCATTCGTGTTGATCATTTTAATGCTCAGGTTTTAATAGATGCTTATACTTGTTTGTCCGTGACTGTGTTTGTGACTATACCAGTCAAAAGTACGATTATTTATGTTTTTAACAATTATTCTCTTCTGCTCACCAAGCCTGTATATTATTCAGATATTATTGAAATTATCTACAAAACATGTTTGTTTCATAAGCCAAATGTTGAATCTTATTTTCTATTTTAAGAAGAATTTAGTATTTAATTTTAGTATAGTTTTTTAAAGCTTTAATTTGATGCTTCGTGGACCATTGTTTGTACATTATTTTACAATGTATACTTTTATTTTAATTTACAATATGTTTTGTATTACTTTTACTATGTCTCTATTTAGCTTTTTAATTATTTTTATTTCAATTGTAGTTTTGGAAATTTTAGCACTTAAACTATATTATTATATTTAGTATGTTATTATTATTACAGGCATCAAATTTGAAATGAGCTCATTTAGAGGATAAAAGTGTAACATTTCTCCATTTAAACATTTGTTATGTTCTCTATGTTCTATTGTGAATAAAATATTGGCTCATATGCGATTTGAAATTATTTTAGTTTTCATTTTATTCAAATGTAAAAACGTCCCAACATTTCCGCAATTCGGGTTTGTTGTCAACATTTCAAATTTTGGGTTCAATTTTGTAAGTTTTCATCTTTATATTTTATTTCAGCTTCATTTCAAGTTTTTGTTTACAATAACAACACTGCACAGGATCAAAATATAAAACTTAAACTAAATTTAAACCTAAACATTTTGCCATAATTTACATGATTGTTCCATATCTGTGTTATTTATTAAACATATATATATAAAAGATATATAAACATGTATTAATAAAGAAGAGAAGAAAGGAAAATAAAAAATAGGTAATTACCAGATAATTACCAACCACTGCGTTTTTGATCAGATTAATACGAAAAATCTTAGTCTATAGTTTTGTACACACACACGCACATGCACACGTTGGTTTGCATGGTTTACGGGGACTTTCCATAGGCGTAATGGTTTTAATACTGTACAAACTGTATGTGCTATTACCCTACACCTAAACTTAGCCCTCACAGGAGACGGTGCATTTCTGCTGTCCCCCCAAAAACTCACTCTGTATGATTTATTAGCATTTTGAATTATGGGGACACTGAAAATGTCCTCATAAATCACCTTCTCCTTGTAATACCTATGTCATACCCATGTCATATACGAATATGTATCCTCATAAACCACATAAACATGCACACACACACACACACACACACACACACACACACACACACACACACACACACACACACACACACACACACACACACACACACACACACACACACACACACGTGTATAACTGTATATGTATATATAACATAAGCAAATATTGCATATTTACAAAGGTGATCATCTACATATTTATGTGTGCAATCAGAATTTACTTTAAATATAATTTAAATTTAAATTCACTTAAACTTTTAAAAAACATACTTTAAAATTACATTTTTATTTTGATGAATGGAAATAAAATATTTGACCACCTGTAGCGCCTCCCCTAAATGGCTGTGACGTAATTATGTACTCGCGTCCCGCTCCTCCCTCCATCTCTCTCTCTCTCTCTCTCTCTCTCTCTCTCTCTCTCTCACACACACTCACCAGACAAATGTGCTCGAGGGTTGAGTGACTGAGTGAGTGAATGTGTGTGTCGCGCAGATTACAAAGAGGAATCCACGGACCGAGAGCGCGCGGCGGCGCCCCGCAACCCGCGACACAATGTAGCAAACCGAGCCGCAGTAATCGCACACGAGCGTCCAGTTTGACCGGACCGAAGTGAACTGAACTATGCCCAGCGCCGAGAGAACTTTACCTGAACTCGAGAGGAACTCTTTCTTACACTGCGAAATGGTAGTTATGCTTGAGTCTTTTTAATCCATCATGCAGCATGTTATCTAACCCTGACATATGTGTGGATATGCTATGATCAAATGCGTTTCTGGGAAGATGTTGTTTTTCCTGTTGAGCAGTCTCGTGCTTCCATAAAAATATCTATAATTGTACTATAGTAATACTAACCGGTAATAGTAGCCAGTATTGTTTCGATGTAAACAATGGTTTTGTTACAATGGTTTTTGTTCACGTAGCGCGATTATACTATCGTTTACATACATGATATGGTACTGCTGTCGGGTTATTTTATTTGCTTAGTTATCATTACTATGGTTTTACAAGGTGTTAATGTAGTAAGGAGATTTTATTCATGTTCATTGCATCTACAACTTATATAGTGCCGTGTGTAATATACGGTAATATAATATATCTGTTAAAACCTTAAAAATGGCAACATAGCCTACCTCAAACAGAAAAATGTACTGTTATTTTCCAAAACAGGAGGGCTTGGTTTCCTAAATGTTTTTAAAATATTGCTTTAATTAAACTATTATAGCTTGTGAATATCATAAATATAACATTTACCTCAAGTTTAGTTGACATCCCATGCTGGCATAGTACATTACCATTCAACATTGAGGGTCAGTTAGTAAATAAATGAATACTCGGGATACAATAAACTGAATTAAAAAAGTGACAGTTAAGACATTTACATTGCTACAAAAACAAAACAAACTATTTCAGATAAAGGCTTTTCTTTTGAACTTTCTATTCATCAGTGAATCCAGAAAAACACAAAAACATATTGGTAATAATATCAGCATATTAGATTTATTTCTAAAGGATCATGGAGTAAAGGCTGCTGAAAATACATCTTTGCCATTACAGGAATAAATTACATTTTTAAAATGTATAAATATATATATTATTTTACTGTATTTTTCATCAAATAAATGCAGACTTGGAGAGGACTTTTCAAAGTCTGAAGTGTGTTCATGCCTAAGACATTTCAGTTAGCCTATGTACATGCCAAAAGGAATGCCTGTGGAATTTCTATCATAATTTGTAACCAGTCCTAAAAGCGTCAGATGGGATTCTACTATTTGTTCAAAATTCCGTGTTTATTATCTCTTCAAAATTGGTTTTCAAATTTTAACAGAAGTATTTTTTTGTAACTAGGTCTGGTATAAACATCATAAAATATGCTGACTAGTAGTGAAGTACTTCATTAATGCTGAAACTGTACTATTGAAACTGTGTCTCTCTCCAGTGAGTGTGTTCTGAGGTCTTTGGATAAAATGATACCTAACTCCAGTTAGACCGGTTACGCTGGTGTTTGGCGTAACGGAATGAGTAAATGACAATGCTTCAGCATTCCTGAAAATCTTATTTCCAAATATCTGTTGCACACACGCCTAAACCCCATTGAAATGCATTGGACACACTGGGGTGATGGTGGCGTGCCGGGGCATGTGCTCGGGTCTTGAGTTGGGCTGTTGTAAGCAGAACAAGTGCTTCTGTGTCCACCGTACGTACGTATGTGAGTGTGTGTGCGTGTGTAGACCCTGACCGACCCCTGGCACTAAGACAATGTGTGTGTATCAAACCGATGCTGCTGCCACTTTGTTAAAAATACGTGTTGGTTTGTCATGCTAAACCTAAAGGGTGTTTGTGTACTATTAAGAGAAGAAAATGAGTGCATTAGCAGCACTGCATTAGTCTGTGAGTTTAAATGAGGTTCTTGGAGAAAACACATTTACATGCTGTTAGCACAGAAGTGTGATTTAGAGAATGGAGGGGGGTCTTTGATGGACTTAATTGATTGTTTTGAATGTGTCTACCAGTGCATTATTAAGCCTAGGGTTTATGGAGAGAAAGAACATAAACACACTCGATTAGCCTTTCGTAATTGAATTGCTTTACGTGTACGGTTTGATGTATCATAAACGTGTTGTGGTAGTGAAGCTGCCTTTATGGATCTCCCCATTGGATGAAGTATTGATTAAATGACAGATCAAATGGAAACATACGTTGAGTTCATATGACTCATGCTTAAGTGATGCTATAAACATTGTATTTTGCCACTTCGGGGCTCCGAAAAACACAAACATAAACACATCTACAGATCTATCATCAACCTGTAATGGTTTTACATGCATTTACTTGCATTTCAAAATGAAAATGACATTTTCTGGGGAAAAATACCATTAATTTCTAGCAAAATAGCTTTTTTTATTGCTGTCTCCAGTAATAACAGTGTATAAAACAGAACTATATAATAATAGCCTAAGTCATATTTTATTACTATAATGAAAATATTAAGTTTATTAAATATTATTTAGTGAATAATTAGAGTTGGAAGTCTATGGAGTAAAAAAGTAGAACAAACGTAAAAAATATGTATGTCTAAATTATTTTCCAAGTACACTCTAAGAAAGGCTGGGTAACATAAATACAACCCAGCGCTGGGTAAAATATGGACAAACCCAGCGATTGGGTTGTTTTGACCCAGCAAAACCCAATTTGCTGGGTCAAAACAACCCAATCGCTGGGTTTGTCCATATTTTACCCAGCATTTTTTGAAATTATATTTATATCCTTTAAACTTTTGTCTTGGTCATGTAAAGCTGGCAGATATGTACATTTGTATTTGATAAATTGTGATATGAGGCTAACAGAAAGTGATGTAACCATCCACAAGATATTAAATAATAATGTAACGCTTTAGAATAGGGAACAATTTTCACTCTTAACTATTTGCTTATTAGCATGCCTATTATTAACATATTGGCTACATGGCCATATTCTACATCCCTAATCCTACCCAATACCTAAACATACAACTATCTTACTAACTATTAATAAGCAGCAAATAGGAGTTTGAGGCAAAAGTCATAGTTAATGGTTTGTTAATAACAAGAATTGGACCTTAAAATAAAGTGTGCCCAATAATAAATGTAAATACATTTTAAAAAGAGAAATTTTATATTTTTAGACCAGTGAATTTGGCCTACTAGCCTCAGTCTATAAGCAGATAAAATCCTTGTTTTGCTAAAATACAATTAATTATTTTTTATCTTATAGAATGTCTCATCACTTCTGGGGAAAATGTCCCATAAATATTGCTACTCCATCCACGCAAACACTTGAGAATGTAGTTGTTGTTCTGAGGACGTTGTGGTGGTCATGGGTGTTCTGCATTCCTGTTGTTTCCAGGGTAACCCGTAGAATCCCCCCTCAATCCCCTCACCAGCACGTGAAGCATGTCTGGATATTACACTGATGCAACACTAAAAAACACTATAACGCTCCCATCAGCAATGCTGTTCACGTCAGATGCTTGCAGTGCTGACACACACTCTCTCAGTCTCACTGAGTTATTAGTGTTTCTGTCCCTGTTGTGACACTGTAACTTACTGCTGTAATATTGTGTGTGCGTGTGTGTGTTACAAATAAGATTGTGGAACTGGCTGTGCCCCAGAATGCTCTCTGCGAAGACAGATTTGTGGATGAGGGTGGATCTGGCATTTTATCTTCCCACTATATTGGAAGAGATACGCGATGTATGTATTGGTGGAAAACAAATTAAATGAATGTTCCGGGTTTAATAAAATTGAACTCCTGTGGACAGCATCTGATGTCGTTGATTAGCACAAAAAGTAATTGTAACGCATCACAGAGTTTGTAAAAGCAAACAAAAGGGGGCTTCACAGTAAATTTCTTACAATGGAAGCATACAGGGCAAAACATTCCTTCGGAATGCTAAAATATGTATTTTGTGAATTGATTTATGAGTGTACAATTGCCTATTAATCTTGTACGTCAAATCAAAATCAAATCACTTTTATTGTCACATCACCACAGCACAAGTGCCTTGGTGAGTGAAATTTTACGAGCGTGCTCCACACAGTGCAAAAAACAACAATTTACATATGGACAGTACATATTTACAGACTGTACAGAAGACAATGTGCAAAATACACATACATATACTCAGTACACATAGTGTACTATAAAGACATACTTAATTATCAACTACACATTATACACCGTATGTGCACATCTACATTATGTACACTATCTATACGTGCAAAGTCATTTAACTCATATTGTTGCTAGGGGTGTAACGATATACCACAATATAAACACGTACGATTATCAGACTGTGTACATTTGCTTATCTACGGTATTTGGAGAAAATAAAAGATGCAGTATCTCACCTGCGCCTAGGCAACAACTTTCCACTTAACTGTTCTCTTGCTCCACCACATGTGCAGCGGAGACAACATTAGAGACAGAGGCTGTTATCTCTAATCTCTATCCCACGTTGAAAGATAAGTTAATATTGGAATGCTTATTTGTCCTCGAGGATGGACACGGTTCGCAAAAACTGGTCGCAAAGCGGCTGCAAAAAGAGGAAACACATCGAACATGTTTACTTATATTTCAGAACAACATCCCTCTGTGCAGATACAGTTATGTCCCATTTATACTTTAAGGTTAAAGCCTTATGATTTCCATGATCCCAGAATCCAGTCATGACAATGAATTTTCAATGCAGATATCACATAAAACGCACGATTTGATGGATTAATGAATAAATCAAAAACAGAGCTGTAAAAATCACTACATAATCTAGTGTCTGTGATTATTAAAGCACAAAAACATTGCTATATAAAAATATAATCTGTTTGTTTTGCGTGTCTCTCTGAGAATGAGCGGCGTTGTGTTGTGTACTACATACTCAAGTATGCGCGCTGGCGCCGATCATAACAGTGTTTAACAGCGCCTGCTGTCTCACTATCTGAAGACGTGAACACAAACACGCCTCACTGACACTGAGAGAACAACTAATAATCATTTCATTTTATTTGAGAAAACCATTGTCAAATACACTGACACTAAAAGCTCTTCACTACTACCCGTCAAAATAAAAGTCAGAAGAAATTGACCGTAATTACGACTGTACTATTATGTTGAATAAACACATGCTTCCAAACATTTGTTCAACCAATAAAAAAAACTGTTTTGATTGTTTAATACTGTATACCGTGATATTTTCTGAGACGATAATCATACCGTGAAAATCTCATACTGTTACAACCCCAATTGTGACCATGTAAATACACCAACCACACAAATTTGCACAATACGGGTTTGTTCAGGATTAAAATGTCTAGTGGTGCGACACTCCAAATAATTGCATGACATGTATATATGAATATATGAAATTTAGCAATTCATTAAATTAGTTAAAAATACTTAAAAAATAAATGTAAGGTGTGCATTCCCAAATTGTGAGGAAAATGTTAATGCTTTTTATTCTTGGTTACACCACATGACATTTAGTCAACATTTAGAAACTTGGCATTTAGAAACCTTTCTTGACAATGATGGACGTTTTTATTCATTTATTTAATTATTCCAAAATAATGCAAAACCGACCTGAATACATCTCTTAGAACTTGGCAAATATGTTTTAAAAAGATCGTGAACTGAGAAATCTAAATGATCTTGATCTTTTGAGGTCACTGTACTATAAAAACTCATTTTTTTGATGCAAGTACATAGTAGTTTAGGCCACCTAATATTAATTGTGACCAAAAATTGTCCTGGCCCCTTTTCATGGGGATAAACGAGCGCCCGCAAATTAAGAAAACAACTTGACAACACAGGCGCTGTAAATGCTCACAACACAACCAAATAATTAAACGCAAATACAATTATTTAGTTGTGTTGTGAGCATTTGCAGTGTGTTTCTTTATTTGTTTGTGTTGTGAGCATTTGTAGCAGCTGCTGTCAAAGTGATGAGGCTGTTTTCTTGATTTGCTGGTGCTTTTTCTATTTGCATGTGTTTGCAGTGCGGTGAGCTCTCTCAGCCACCGTACGTTTATCCCCATTCAAAGGCTTGGAGGGGCCAGGACAATTTTTAACATTACTCTAATTGGATTTTTCTGGAAGAAGGAAGTCACATACACCTAGGATTCTTCGAGGGTGAGTCGTTTAAGCATAGTCGAACGGATCTACAGTCAGTTTTAAAGGCAAACATGTCTTTGCCTTCTGGCCCTTGAGTTTCTATGTAGTTCATCACATGACAAGCAGACAGAGCAAGTTTCTGCAGGACCCACATACTGGACACACCCGAGTATTTATGCGTGTCTTCACACAGATACGTGATAACACGATAACGGACAGCTTGTGACCTGTTGTGTTTACACACAGAATGTAAGGCACAGTTATTTCTTGTGTCTCAGAGTGCTTTACTCTTACAGTTACTTTTGAGTGCCACATGCCTCTGTTTTACTTTTGAGACTGCAGTTGTACAGTTGAAGACTTAAATGATCTCTTTACTTTTTGAAGAAAGCTTATACACTTTTACAAGTGTGTGTATTTAACTGTTCATGGCCTATAAAGCGGCAAAAATAACTCTGTTCAATACTCCCGTGGTCTATGAGCATCTCGGACAGCACTCAGAAAGACAGCATGCGCATATAGTGGAATCAAATGAGTCCTTTAATTCACCATTTGCCAGACATGTCAGCGATTATATTCACTCAACTCAAGTGTACAAATAAAACTTAACAAAAAAAAAACACGGAGAACTCAGGAACTGGATGTAAGAGTTCTGTCAACTTATTTTTGTTGGAGATTCTCAACTTTTTGTTGTATAAACTTAAAATAACAAGTTAAGAAAACTCAAAAATCTGCTGAAGCTGGTTGCCTTAACTTTAAGTTGGCTCAACTTTTTCCCACAGTGTGTAATTAAATGAAATTACATTATTAATCTTAATTATTTGTCTTAATTAACACTAGAGAAACACATCCAGTTGACTAGAACACAATTGATTTTACTGTAACTGTAAGACATCTAGTCCATCAGCTATGTTTCTTCCTGTTACAATAGATTGAACTTTTAGAAAGCTTTGTTTTGTTTTTTTGCAACTTCCTTATTACGGCATAACTGTTTCCTGCAGCACATTCCACAGTTGGAGAAGAAAGCCCCGGAGAAACCAAGACATGCAGTTGGCCACACAAATAGACATTTCAACTGGGAACTTTTTAAATTGAACACCTTTCTAGTCATTAATGCAAGCAGATATAAACCCAGGTTGATGCTTGGTGCCCTTTGCTTGGAAAAAGGATTTGGCTGTTTATATGTGTGTGGTTTTGCTGTTGGTTTTATCACATTACCTCTAAAGCAGGGCTCTTTTGACTGGATTAGTGCTTAGCCAACACACACACTAAATCACAGCTGCACAACTCTCTCCCACCTGGTGTGTGCCTAATTTCAAATGAAGTTAAAGAGAACATATCAGAAAGAGAGCGAGTTAACAAATATTTTTGGGCTTTTTGTTTGTAGGAATTATGTTATGGACTTTGTGCCTAGATCTGTCGCTAATATATGAATACAATCCTTGTTTGCCGCCATGCTGCACTTGTGAATAAGTGGAACAACAACTCACAACTGGGTAATGCTAAATAATAACAATGACTTATGACAATAAATATATCTTTGTTGCGTTATCCTCCGACTTGACGCAAAAACAGAGGCTGCAACCGAATTTGATTGATGTGAAAATAGTAGTTTGTCCGAATTCACAATATTCTTAAAATACTACTATTTAAGACATATTACTTTCAGCGAGATACTGAGAGTGTGCATTCAATAGACACTTTACTATAGCATGAGGCCATATTAGATGAGTTGGAAATGACGGTGAAGCGACGCAACTGACACTGCAGGTCATGTGACAATGACAACATGAGGTCCATTTGAACTATAGACATTGACACTATATAAAACATACTTTTTCAACCGCTGCAAAATAAATCATTACTCAAAAGTACCTTCTAAAGTGAGTACGTGATTTCATATTTATGTTTTGTTATTTATAATAAGCAGTTTTTATTACAATTAAAATAAAGTGTATTTTAATAAAACATTAAGATACAAACAGTATTTTTTTGTTCAGTATGTAGGATGATGCAAATGCAGATTTGTGTAGGAAACCCTGTAAAGTATGCTTAGTCACACGGCCTGTGTGTGCAGTTTAACCAGTTTAATGTTAGCGTTTATCTTTAGGGGACTGCCAATAGAAAAACTTGTTCCAGCCTTTGAACGTTTGATTTCAGATTACATTTGAGTTTACAAAACACCGGCTTTCCTATGAGGGCTGAAAACTGACACTCTCGCTCTTTGTGTTGTGTGTGTAATAAGAGAAGTGTGTATGCAGCTGCGTTTGGGATGTAGTTTAATGTAGTGTAAGCAATGTGTTAGAAACTACAATCTCAGCCCTTTGTCCTTTATAGTCTGGTTTATTTTTACTCTGCTGGCTTCTTTCATTTCCTCATTTTTTCATCTGACACTCAAACTACGTTAAATGCAAATGATGAGTGCTTTTCGTGGTCTGCTTGTTTGAGTGGGGCATATAATGGAATTTCCATTGGAGTTTTGATTTCAATTTCATGTAGTTTCTATTCAACTGTGTAATTTTCTGCAGACATCAGCATTATGTAAAGCATGTGAACAAGCATCTCATACACACACATATACGTCTGTGTACAGAGCTGTTCTGTACTCAAAGGCTGAGAGCTCTTCGCATGATAGTCCGCTGTGAGGTCACTTCCACTGGCCACATGACTCTAATCTTTTTATCTTAACCTCTCTCTCTCTCTCTCTCTCTCTCTCTCTCTCTCTCTCTCTCGTAATAATCCAGGATTGGATTATACAATCTCAGTACACACATTCCTAGTTCAAGTTCAAGGGGTGTAAACCTCAGCCAGGCATTTATTGTACAGAGAAAACATTATGTTCTTTTAATATGTAAACTAACAGGTTTGGTTGTTGAGAGCAGAGAGAGATTCTGTTCGATTCAGATATGTATATGTGTGCATGTGTAATTTTTACGTGTGATTATTATGTGTTATTAAGTTAAAAATAATTGGGGAAAGAAATGTGATGCAGACGTCAAATCACCTTTATTTATATAGCACATTTAGCTATACACATTGTGTCAAAGCAACTGCATAATATCAAAATAGGAAAATAGTGTGTCAATAATGTAAAATGACTAGATTAAACAATCAATTTCCAGTTGAAGGCATTTCATTATTGAATTCAGTGATGTATGGTCCAGCTCAGTTCAGTTTAAATAGTATCTGTGCAATCAAGTCGATGATATCGCTGGAAATGAAGTGTCCTCAAATAAGCAAGCCAGAGGCGACTGCGGCAAGGAAACAAAACTCCATCCAAGATGTTCATCTTTCTTTCTTCAGTCATAAAGAATCTATTTTTGAGGAAAACATTCCAGGATTTTTCCTCCATATAGTCTACTTCAATGGTGACCAGTGGGTTGAAGGTCCAAATTGCAGCTTCAAAAGCTTACACTGGGGATGTAATGATTCACTCAACTCACGATTCGATTCACGGTTTTGATTTCACTATTCGATTCGACTCACAATTTTATTTGAACAAAATTATAATTAAGACCAATTATAAATTAAACGTGTCCTTTTATTATTGCTTAATACCCTAATTGAATCACGATTCATTTAGCATCTCAACCGATTTGAATCGTCACATGTTGAATGTTTGGTGGTGGATGAGGAGATAGCCCCCTTACTATGTAAAGCGCTATATAAATGTAACAAATTATTATTATTATTATTATTAATCGATTTTCAACCGGCTCGCGGTTAATCGTTTCGTCCCTACTCTACACAAGCTCAGCCAAGGAATAAGGGTTTATCTAGCAAAACTAAAAATGTATATACTTTTTAACCAAAAATGCTCATCTTGCACTAACTCTGCGATGCGCGTCCACAACTTTATGCATTACGTAGTCATGTTGGAAAGGTCACGTATGATGTAGGCAGAAGTAGTACCAAACTCCATCTGATTTTCTCCTCCAATTTCAAAATCATCTGACGCCGTTTGGTTACCATCTTTTTTTACCATCATCGTTATTTTTTTTCGGAAAGGTTTTTGCACATTCACTATGTAAACACTGGGTCGGTACTTCAACCTAAAACCTAAAAAGTATATACATTTTTTTTAAGAAAATGACCAATCGTTTCTCTAGATAAGACCCTTACTCCTCGGCTGGGATCGTGTACAGCCCTTTGAAGTTGCATTGAAACTACAATTTGGACCTTCAACCCATTGGTCCCTGTTGAAGTCCACTATACGGAGAGCAATCCTGGAATGTTTTCCACCAAAAACGTAATTTCTTTTGGACTGAAGAAAGACTTGAAAATCATGAATGACATAGGAATACATTTTAAGGCAATTTTTATTCTAGAAGTTAACTAATCCTTTAAGTGTTTAATATTATTATCCAAGAAAAAGTTATATGCTGATATTATTAAATCTGCATGGTTAAAAAAAATAGCAGATTGCAGAGTTAACTGATGATGCCATGAATCAGATGCCAGCTGTGTGTGTGTGTCACAGGAAGGAGAAAGTAAGGAAGGTTAGATGAGCAGACGGCCTGTTTTACACATTTGATCTGACTGACCTAGTTCTCCAGAGCACCGTTTCTGCCCTGAAGACACTGATATAGTCTGGTCAAAGTTAGAAGAGGTTCAGAGTTGCTTCAGTCACACATGCGCAAACGTGATTAGAGCTCTTTTACGAGCATTAATCATTAAACGCCATTTGACAGGAAAATCCATGTTCTTTTTGCTTATGATAAAGCAATACAGGCCAATTAAGTAGATGATATTGAGCTGTTTCGATATTAACAGCATTATAATTGTGCTTGCTTGGCAGATTAAGTGCACACTGCACATATTCGATTGATGTACGTATTGAATAAAATAATGAATGTATCTTGTGCTAATTATATTAAATTAAATGATGATGGCAATATCCACACCCAAAGATATATTAAGATTTCTTTACAAAAAAGTTTAGTTTATGCAGCTATTAATATTTTTATTAGATGTACCAATCTATCTTGCGCTTCCTCCAATTGATAATGTTACCCTGGTGACATAAATTAGGAGCATTAAAAACATTTAGTGACAAACATTGGTTAAGCTACACTTTAATCAACTGTTTCGAAACTCTCACACTATCTTCAGCCCGATGAAATTGTGAAATGAAACTGATGAATGGCATTGGTTGAGTTTGCAGAAGCCCTTTTTCATCATCTCAACAGATTAAAGAGCTTTTAGAGATTCGAATGTGAAAATGTCTGTTAAAGTAGTGTCCTCATATGCTTCAACCCGCATTATGATTCACTGGATGTCATTTATAGGATGATTTCTATTCAGATTCATGAACTTTGCCAGTAATGCTTGAGTTGATATGGATTTGCTCCCTGTTGTCTGCATCTGCTTGTCTTATTTTCCCTCTCCTCCACTGCAGTCGAGTCATAAAAGCCTGTGTCCCTGATCTCTGTCAGCCTGTTACCATGGTAACAGACACATTTAATTTCATTGTAAATATCTGACATTTGGACGTCTGAATAAAGTTTTATTAGCGTACAGAGATAATTCACCCCTGCTATAATAATAAGTATTCTGCTCTGAAAAGAGCTTTTCTGAAGCCATAGCGATGGCTCATAAGTTTGGAAATTGCAGCCTCCATCTGTCTCTTGTTAGTGTTGTTTGTACGTGTTGAGATGCTGATTGTAGCTCTTAGTAAGGCTTGAGAATGGCCTGATGAAAACTAACCATCTTCACAAGCTTGTAGAGGAGATGATTCATCCCGGGTCATTTAAAAGGATAATTCAACCAAAACAGAACGCAGTGTCATCTTTTAGTCATCCTTTTGTCATTCCTGTATTTTATTATCTTGTTAGCTATTAATTCATCATGTCCACATTAACCTCCAACAAGTCTACTATCTGCTTCAAATAATTCAAAGCACCATTTCTGATTTGAAAAAGAATTGCCGGGAAGATATTTAGACCCACAGCAGAAAAGATGATTTTCAGAACTGAAAATAAATTCTAAAACTATCAAACAGCTTTAAAAGTTATGAAATCTTTACTTTATAGTCTTTTTGGAGCTTGACAGTTTAAATCTGCATTCGTTTTAGCACCTGGGACATTCTTACAGTAAACATCTAATGTTGTGTTGCATGGAAGATTAATGTGGGTTTGATGTAATGGTTGAGTAAAGGTCAGTCAATCTCAAGTGGCCAAAAAATCATAAAGTTTGGCATTGAACATTTTCTATTTCTATAATGTTTTATCTATATCTCTGCCCCCTTGGTAGCCGTTCACACACAATTCGTTTTTTCCATTCCAGTGCGCTTTTTTGCTCATTGTTTTTCAATTTAAATAAGACGCGTATGACTTGCTTGCATCTCACATCTTTTGCAGCGTCTTGCACATTAACGCTTCATTAGAATAGAATAATCTTTTATTTGTCACATACACAAGTATACAGAGTATAACCAGCAGTGAAAAGTGTTCTCTGTATTTAACCCATCCAAGTGCACACACACTTGGAGCAGTGGGCAGCCGACGCGGGGCGCCCGGGAGCAGTTGGGGGTTCGGTGCCTTGCTCAAGGGTCTTACCTCAGTCGTGGACAATATCTGCCGGAGCCAAGATTCAAACCCACAACCTCGGGTTACAAGCCCGACGCTTTATCCATTAGGCCACGACTCCCCCATTAAGATGCCATGTCAAGTAAAAAAAAACAAAAAAAAACACAACAAGCGCCACTCACCAATGCCAGTTCCAAAACAGTGGATCAATCAGAAGCTGAGCTTTGCAAACTTTTGTTTACTGTATGTAGCAAGTTGGCATTTCAACTGTTTTCATTTCTGTTATTGCATCACATGTCAAAGTGGAATTCTGCACTTTTTTAAAAACATTCCTGAGCACTGAGTCTTCACATTTGTAGACGCAAAAACGTGTTTTGTGTTAACGGCCCCTTACACTGGGATCTCTGACCTAGTTTATTTGCTCGCTTGCATGGCTGTAATACGCTGTGTTTTACAACAACTGGCAACCTGGAGGGTCAAAATACTAGTTGGCAAACTGCCAAACAAACATTTATTTTTTATTTAAAAACAAAAAAATCACACATTTCAGAAGAAGAATAACTGGCTGTACCATTGTTTTTCACAGAAACAAGTACATGAACTTTGCATGTTTCCTAATTATCTGCAAATGTATTTTTATGCTTTAGTACAGTCCAAAAATTACTTATAGCACCTATAAAAAAATTGTTATAGGGTACCAAAGTACGCAGTGTGCATGCAGAACATGGCAGGTCCACTGGACCACTTTAAAACGGATTGACTTATTGACTATATTATGATTTTTTTTACGAAATACCCTTTTAGTTTGCCTGAATGAATTTATGTTCTCCAGGATGGCTTATTATTGTCAGCCCATTGCACAGGTTCATAAAGTGACCTTATGAAGGACTTCAATCATTTCCTCATTCTGAGAGGAATTACTTCAACTCCATTTGATCCACGGCTTATTTCAGTCTAAAAATTGTTGACCCAAATCTTTATTTACTACTTAGGTACAAAAGAACCATTTTCTTCACCCATATCCAGTATATTGCATGGCTCATCATTAACCTCTTATCCAGGACAAATATCCAAGCGGATTGTTTTGAAGGGGAAGTTAAATATATATTTTTCTTGCTGGACAAGTTGGCAGCTTAAAACGATAAGTGCTTCTCTAGTAACAAAAACAATATCTAGAGAATCACTATAACTTTGGCAAGAATGTCTCTGATTGTATTACATTCAGTGTAAATGCAGATTGATAATGGATAATGTGTTGACAATAACTATGTGAGAGAGAGACTCTCATGAAAAACCAAAACAAGTAAGCCAACGAAAATAATGTTTAATGGCAACAGCCCTAGAGTGTCTTATTGTTCTAATATTATTCCAAAAATTATTTCCGGATAAGTAGACTTTTTATTACTCATACTGGTGAATTTACCTGTCCAAAGGATAAGCACATCACAGGGCTTGTCGAGCCCTGCATTGGAGAAATAATATTTAATCTACAATAATTATGTAGCTTATGATGTCTTTTTCTAGGTTTCATTTCTGGATAGTGCCATCATATGACCATGTGACTGAAAACAAATGTCTACTTGGCTTATTTCCTGTTCCAATAAAGTATGCCATCTTTTGTCCTGTTGTTGCTAAGACAGTTTAATGGTTTTCTGGATCTTGTCTAACGTTATGTCTGTTATATCTATATACATATTATATACTTATTTTAATATTGGAGGAATGCTTAGAGCAAGAAGTTAAACTAAATAATAGAGCAGTTAGAAAATGCAGTTAGTAATCAAGAACTGATTTATTTTTATGAACCTGTATACTTTCAAAAACAATTAAAACACATTTATTTTAATTGCTGATGGAAATGATTTTCTCAATAAGCCTTTTGAAATGATTTACTGATATGTGCAGTTCAAAAGAACTACTGTACTTTGTGGAAATCAAATTAACAATATTATCTGCGTCTTTGTTGATGTTTAATGTAGATAAAAATCATGTCTTTTTTCTTTCGTTGCAATTTATGACTATTTCATAAAGATTAAAACAAGATGTAGGCACTGCCAATAGAATGGTGCTAACAGAAAATACTAAAACTATTACAGATATTTTTGTTAATTAAGATGAAGCTGAAATAAAATAATAAACAATTTAAACTTAAAAACTTCAACTTAAATGAGAATGGTTGCCTTGGAATCTAACTAAAATAAAAGTACTAACATTTTTAAATATAAAAATGAAAGCAAAACGGATACATATATAAAAAACAATACAATTTCAAAGGCACATAAACATAAATTACACTAAAACATATACAAAAATAATACTAAAACTATTTTGTATGGCCAACAATGTAATATCAACTGTATTGGTTATATTTTGGCCAGTTCTAAACGCAAGCTCTTCGTGAACACATTTTTTGTATCCATCCTAAAGTTATTAATTTGATTCTCTTTCTTGTTTCTGTTCAGGCGGAGAGAGGTAGTGATGTGAACACCCTCAGCGTGCCAGTTGTCATGCGTAGAGGAGGCTCAGAGACGTGTTTAGATCTGGATTCTGATCTGGTGGTACGGGACACCCCACGATCGCGTACTGGTCTGGACACCCTTCAGCAGAAAGTGCTAAAAGTGAAAGAGCAGCTGAGAATTGAGCAAAATTTACAAGATGAGAATGTGGCTGAGTATCTTAAACTCATTAACAGCGCCGACAAGCAGCAGAGCAGCCGCATCAAACAGGTGTTTGAGAAAAAGAACCAGAAAACGGCACACAATATCGTTCAGCTTCAGAAGAAGCTAGAGCAGTATCAACGCAAGATGAAGGAGTGTGACATCTCGAATGGGACCAAACACACGCCACACTTCAAAGAATATGACATGCTCAAAGACAACCTCAAGGAAAGTGTGGTAACAGGAAGTGGGCGCCACCCACATTTGGACAAAGTCAAAACTATTGGTCCGGGAGTTTCATTGTCACCACCGTTCTTTTTCAGCAAATCCAGAGAGATTGCAAACCTCATTCGCAACAAATTTGGTAGCGCGGACAACATCGCACACCTGAAGAGCACCATGGAGACGGGAGGTGGGCTGCAGGTGGAAGGCGGAGCCCGAAATCTGAGCGGGAGCGCCACAATAACCCCTAAATCCAAATACCAGAGTGATGACGAGTGCTCCACAGGGACGTCAGTGTCAGTGGAGAGTAATGGTCATGTGACTGGATCAGGTGTGACGGGGCAGCACAGTGGGACTGGAAGAGAAGGAGGCCAAGTGGAAAGCAGCAGCCGACTGGTGGAAGCTTGGGAGGAGATCAGGGAGTTGAGGGAAGCTCAGAATCTACTGTCAGAAGACATTGACACACTGAAGACCCAGTTTAAATGTGAATTTGGGAATATTATGCAAACACTACAAGAGGAGCGGTTCAGGTAAATAGTTTTTCATAATTACATTTTGGTAACGCATTAGTGTTCTAGATCAGGGGTTCTCAAACCTGTCCTGGAGGACCCCTAGCCCTGCACATTTTGTTATCTCCCTTATCAGACACACCCAATTCATGTCTTGCAGGCTCTACCAACGAGCTGATGAGTTGAATCAGGTGTTAAATAAGGGAGACATACAAAATGTGCAAGGCTAGGGATCCTCCAGGATAGGGTTGCTGCAATAGTCAGTGTTGACCGTTTTACCGGTGAGAAGCCGCAACACCGGTTATATGTCACTTGCCCACCCAGTCACGCGCCGGCACCGCCCACCGTCATTTAGATTTTTTATAGTAATACAAATCATTTAGTTCAGTTAAAGTACAGACACTACAATTAAAACCGAATGCGGCTGCTCATAGCAGTGTGCTGAACGACAGATCAGATTTCATTTATCACGTGAGGAGAAGCTGACAAGAATAATGAGGCGAGACAAGTTTCAAAACGACATGCAAAAGCGCCTGGTTTACATCAAGTATGCCGTGTTTCCAAACTTTCTTCTTCGCTTTGCTAATAAACTTTCTACGTTTCTTTATTTGGTTCCACAGTGTTTACTGATCTTCAGTTTTGTATACCTAAACTTTGTTTAAGTTATTTGTTATTTTATATTAGGCAAATAGCATGGTGTATTTTTATTCGTTTTGTTAATAAAAGTTCCATATTCTACATTGTATTTTGTTGTTGCTTAAATTCAAATCAAGCAATTGATGCCGAATTGCCGCTAATTTGAAAGTGAAAGTAAAATGCGCACGACGCTTTTACAGGCTATTTAAAAACGGAAGGAAAGCGAATAAAAGAGGGAACCCCAACCCCATTACATTATAATGTAATTCTGTAATGACAACTCTCTGGGAGTTTAGCATGGTAATAACGATGGCAATGTTAACGGGTTTTGTCTTGGCGGAATAGATCTGCTACACTCCTGCTGCGGCAGAGCAAGTACCGAGACTTGCTACTGCCAATTCAACCAAAGACATGCTGCTGTGAGCATGTAAGACACATAATCCCCACTTATAACATATATGAAATAATCCCCATATAACATACACGAATCACCCTGTAGCAGATCTATACAGGTGGAGCTGGGGAAGTGGAGGGTTTCTGAAGCACGCTGCAACTGCTACTGCAAATACTAGCCATGTATTTGAATGTTGAGCAGCGAGCTCATTGGCTGCTGATACGAAAATAAACCAATCAGCTGTGCCATGTGAATAATTACGTCATTGTGTCAGATTAAGTTAGACCCTATCAGCCTGTGCCAATTTAGAGTTTCATGAACTTTGGATTTATAAAGCTGTGGTACATTATAATGTTTCTAAAATTCACTTTTTATTTATTTAGACAAAAAAATAAAAATTTGCATTTTATAATATCAACCATTTATTATCGGTAATATCATGCAAGTAATTGTCAGCTTGAATATCATAGGCTTCCACATGTCTTGTGACCATTTGTGGCATGTTGGGACGTCAGCATCTCTTGCTAGAGACCACCATATAAAACTCGACATAAGCTGGTCTCTTTCTCACACATTCTCACTAATTGTTGTTCTTCTGTATAAGGTGTGAGCGCTTGGAAGAACAGCTGAACGACCTCACAGAACTCCATCAAAACGAGACCGGAAACCTTAAACTGGAGCTAGCCAGCATTGAAGAGAAGATGGCCTATCAAGCTAATGAACGAGCACGAGATATACAGGTACAGACCGACACAAAAACACTCACATACACAACAAACATAAAAGGATTGATCCTAAACTTATGTAAAGTGCTCAATAAAAGAAACACCAGCCTAATGTTACTCTGTGTTCTAACCAGATGCAACGTGATAAAGCAATGAAGTCTCACTCCACTTAACTGTATCACAAAATATTCTGATTTTGATAATGACGGAACTTGGAACACAGTTGGCTAATGATGCTCTTGGGAAATGCACCCTAGGTTGGGATACTCACTTTTAGTTAAATAAACAATAAGTAAATATTGAGCACTTACCTTTTTAGACATTATTTGGTCATTCATCTACAGATTTCATCTGTAGATCTTCACCAATGAAAAAGGTTCCAAAAGTACTCAAAGTGCTCTATAATATCTCCAGTTTTCTAGGAGCCATTATAAAGGGTTAGTTCACCCCAAAATGACAATTCTGTCTTTAATTACTCACCCTCATGTCGTTCATAACCCTTAAGAGCTTAGGGGTAAGACCGTTCATCTTCAGAGCACAAATTAAGATATTTTTTATTAAATATGAGAGCTCTCTGACCCTCCATAGACAGCAAGGTTATTACCACGATCAACATACAAAAACATAGCAAGGACATCGGTAAAATAGTCCATGTGACATCAGGGGTATAACCGTAATTTTACAAAGCTACGAGAATACTTTTTTGCACAAAGAAAACAATAATAACATAATTTATTCAGCAATTCTTCTCCCCGAGTTACCGTCTTCCATTAAAAGTGTTGCTTACGTTCAGAATGCGTGCGTTGTCTACTGAATGTAAACAATGCTATTAATGTTACGCTGATTACGTTCTGGGATTCTCCAAAATGGCGGAAGACGTAACTCGGGGAGAAGAATTGCTGAATAAATTGTTATTATTTTCTTTGCGCAAAAAAACTTGTAGCTTTGTAAAATTACGGTTATACCCCTGATGTCACATGGACTATTTTACCGATGTCCTTGCTATGTTTTTGTATGTTGATCGTGGTAATAACCTTGCTGTCTATGGAGGGTCAGAGAGCTCTCATATTTAATAAAAAATATCTTAATTTGTCTTCTGAAGATGTCTTACGGGGTTTGGAACGACATGAGGGTGAGTAATTAATGACAGAATTTTCATTTTTGGATGAACTATCCCTTTAAATATAATCAGCATTTTTTGAAATGCTGCTTGACCAATCAGATTCGAAAACGTGAATTGCATCTCTTTCTCTTCCTCTCCGCAGGATGCTTTAGAAGTTTGTCAGACGCGAGTGAGTAAGTTGGAGTTACAGCAACAGCAGCAGCAGGTCTTGCAGTTGGAAAGCGCCGACGCTAAAGTGCTGCTGGGAAAATGCATTAACATCATGCTGGCCATCGTCACCGTGATCTTGGTGTGCGTCTCCACTGCTGCTAAGTTTTCCGCTCCACTGATGCGGAGTCGTCTACACATGTTTGGGACTTTCGTATGCGTGTGTCTACTGGTGTATACTTGGAGCAACTGGGAGCATTTGCAGTGTGCAATAGAACGAATAATGCTGCCCAGATGAGGGACATGAAACATGCATGTTCAGTGATGTTCTCGTCAGATGTGCTCCCTTCATAATGTGACTGTCCCAAGATGACGGCTTTAACACTTTCTTTCTTTTCTGTTTTTGTGTGTATGTGAAAGAGTATTCATGATGTACTGTAGCAGAAACGGGTCCATCTCTGTGACTATATTGTGTTTTTTCAAATAACTTTTGTTAGCTGTGTCTTAAAAGTAAAGGTTAACCACTTATTTACACGTTTTATGTGCTTTTTTTTAGGTGGCGATGGTGTGTATAGTCTCACTAAAACATATTTGGGTAATATTTCATCCCACATGCATTAGAAAAATGTCATAAAGAACATGAAGACTAATTAGAGACCATAGATTTATTAGTTTCATTTTATTTAACTTTATTTTTTAATCATTATTACAATTTGTTGTATTGTGACATAATTGTCATGATACATTTTCTCATGGGCGTTTTACATTTGAGTAATTCTGATTATTATTATTATAAAAATTCATTATTCTTAGATTCTTATTACTGTGATATATTTGATTCTATCTGAAAACAATAGTTTTTTCTCATTTTAATAATATGTTTTTTTATTGCAGTAATGAGAATGTTTAGGGAATGTTTAATTATAATTTTGGAATGCAAAAAAATGTAATGGTCTTAAAAAATGCTTGATAGTAAAATGTATGCTTATTTTTTATTTAAAATAATGGGTGAAATACAAACAAATATGCACATGTTTTAGACATGCGTTGTGAGTTTCATCCGTTTACTGTTTTCTTGCATTATTTGTACTATTGAAATGGCCTGAAGTTCTTTTCACTGGCACTTTAAACACAGCGCCCAGTTTTACGAGATTCTGTGTGTTTTATTTTTTATTTCGTCTGAGCAGTGGTGCTCTGTACTGACCACAAAAGATGCAAACACTGTCTTTTTGTTTGTTGTGTAATATAAATGCCTGGGGGGGTTATAGAAACTAGAACACGAGAAGGAAACAAATGTCTCTGTCAGGTTTATGTAACACATTCTTATTCCTCCTGGAAGTTAGAATTACTATTTTTATATGCATTTTTAATTTGCTTTGTTTAATGATTTCCACAATGCAAACTGATTTCAGCATTCTTACCAATGTCCCTTTGAGTGTGTGCCTACCTGAAGATTGTATAAGCCACAAAATCTGAATTTACCCATCAACCTAAACTAAAATGTGGTGTATAACTAGTTTTAGAGGCCTTTTACCTTTAAGCATGGGGAAAGTGATTTTATTTTATGTCCATGTGGTAGGAGACTGGTCTGGTCTTAAATGGGGTCTAAACCGAAAAATAAACAGCCTCATTTTTACTGAAATGTGACTATTTGTTGATTCTTTATTTAGTTAACCACCAGATGCATTTATTAGTGGATGGAGCCATTTTGTTCTTTCTTCTTACTATGTCTTGTTATGTAGTTGTTCAGTTCATCGTTATTTTCCACTGCCTGTGCTGTTTGACATGAGTTACCTGAAAGATAATCCTCGGCGAGACCTGAAGCGTTGAATGTCTTTCGTCATGTTCAAAGGTCCCTGATAACGCTTCGGTGATTTTCAGATGGCTGTCGCTCTCTTGTGGTTGATGAAGGACGGAGCACGATGAAACTACAGGGAAACACTTCAATTAACATGTTGTCAGGCTCAGTGGAATAATACACTTAAACGCATGACAGTATCACTGCACTATATTGAACAAAACTCCGGGCTAGAAATACAGACAGACCGAACTTTTAAATCCAAAAAGACGGTTAGACATCGAATTTACCTCAAACGACTCGGTTTCCTTGAGTGAACTGATTCAGTCTGAGCCTCTCAGACAGATATGTATCGATAGTTTACGTTTTTGAGAAGAACCGACTCAAAAGAGTGAACACTTGTTGAAGTAATACTAATGATGTTGTAAATGGTTGCCTTAATGGGAAATAGTTGACGTTTTCTTTCAAGACTCCTGTTTTCCTGACTTTTGATTTAACGTTATTATCTCATTGCGTTTGCCGTTTTACGTGCTTTTTTTGGTCTTTAATATTATCAAAATCATAAGATATGTATTACAGCAACATCACCATTTAAGTCGATACCTGTTGCCAACTAATTTTCAGAGAAAGTTGCTAAAGGAAGGTCGATTTGTTGCTAAAAGTTGCTAAATTACGTTATAATGTCGTTGCGTGATGACATATTTGCGCAAAATTGTCACATCAAATCTCAGCAAAAATCTATCATTTATATAGGTTAATTTAGATTTGTTTGTAAAATAATATGCATAATATTAAAATATAAATAACTGCATTTTTTAAATACATAGATCTTTTGAGCACACACATTTTTGAATGATTAAAATGTACGTTTTAGTAAACTTGTAGGCTAATACTTCACATTCTCATCAATTATGCTTTAAGCAGTGTATTATAGTTAGTAGGCTATGTTACACTCTAAGAAAAGTCTGTAAAAATACAATTATGCATTGTGTTTTCGGGTTATAGGAATGGATAATGATGTCCTGGAAAATTACTAGTATCTTTTCCATTTTTTTTACAGACTACTGAACAAGAATTGCAGGTGCAAGCTACTAACAAAGTGTATCATAAATGAACAATTATTCAATCATTATTATTATTAATTTGAACAATTGAAAATAGCAAATAACTTCATTCACGTGATGTGTGTACTGCTAGGTATCTTTGGTTTCCTTTTTTTGTTTAATTTGGATGGAAAATGTGTAATTTGTTGTGTTTTGGAAGAAAACTTTGCTGAACACTTGTTGAAGTAATACAATGATTGTTGTAAATGGCAACACTTAACCGATCGTTAAAGAAGATAAATAGTAGGTAACGTAATTTATATATTCAATTGATTCAGGATTTTTGTTATTACAATTATTATTGTAATGACGTTTAAATATTTAATAAGACTGTTTACAATAGTTGTAGTCATAGCTTTGCAAACCTGTTTTCCTGACTTTTGAAATTTAACGTTATTATCTCACTGTGGTTCATCGATGTTTTACGTGCATTTCATTTGTCACCATTAGTTTTATCAAGAATCCAAAGATTGGCTGTTCACAATGGATGGCCCTTCCTCTGATTCTGCCCAGAGGAATGTTTGTTGAGTATTACCTGTTGAACTAATGTTCTTCATATAGACAAGTAAGCTAAAGGAAGTCGATTTGTTGCAAAATATATAGATATACATAAGGGTCTTACATTGCTTTTTCAATGTTATGCTTAAATGACATATTCAGGCAACTTGTTTTAATAATATACAACTGATGATTATAATCTGAGTTTATATAGGTTAATTTATTAGTTCTTGGTCATAGTATTTAACCCTCGCATAATATTAAAATATAAATAACCTGTTTACATTTATGGTATTTGGGGATCTTTTGAGCAACAATTTATGAATGTAATTGTAAAATGTACATTTTTAATAATACAAATAATATATCATTGTTTACATTCTCATACATTAATGCTGTGTTTTGGGAGATATAGTTAAGTACTATGTTACCTATCTTAAGCAAAATTCCTCAATACACATTATTGCATTGTGAAATATTAAATTCGGGTTATAGGAATGGATAATCATTTAAATTATGATCTAAATTTAATTTTTTGTTTCAGATATTGAACTGAGTGTTAGGTGTAGAAGTGTGCCATCTGCTGGTTAGAGATAAACCTTATTATTATTAATTTGAACAATAAAATAGTTTTGACAGCAGAGGCATAGTGTACTGCCATATCTTTGGTTTCCTTTTTTGTTTAATTTTGTGATACATGTGTAATTTGTTATATATATATAAACATTAGGGTAGACATTAAAATAAATATTCTTAGCAAATAATTGCTATGTTGGCAACACTGAGAGTTAGAAGATTACATTACAGTGTGTGTGTGTGTGTGTGTGTGTGTGTGTGTGTGTGTGTGTGTGTGTGTGTGTGTGTGTGTGTGTGTGTGTGTGTGTGTGTGTGTGTGCATTGTACAATAGTTATATCTTTGTTCTGTTTGTGACTGAATTTTTGCCAAATTCTATAAAAATGCCACTGTGGTTCAGAAATACATGGGATTTGTTTGTGTGTGCTTGTCATTGTGTGTGTGTTTGTGTGTGTGTGAGTGATTGTTTTTCTACATCACATTTATGCCCTAGTCCCAGGCCTTCATTCTGCCCATGTGTGAATGTTTGTTGATTTATGCCAGATCTATTGAAATTTTTGACAAATAGGACAAAAAAGATGAAAAATCACTTTTCCATTCATTTTCAATGTGGGGTCATATTGACAAGACCATAAGTGTAGATATACATTGAAGGGTCAAGCCCAGTTTTTGTGTGTATAGCTAGATAATGTGGATCACAAAATTTGTTTTAATAATATACAACTGATGATTATAATCTGAGTTTAAAGTCGATTATTTATTATAGACCCCAAGGACAGGATAAGGGTTAAGAGCAGGTGCTGTAGAAGGTGATTTTCTGACTGAGTTCTTGCAGTACATCTCTGGCCTCATTCTCCAGTCCATCCAGCGTCTGAGCTTTCTCCACCAGAATGTGCTGGTTAACCTCAAACGATTTCTCCAGCTCTGGACGAGTTAAAGAGGAAGGAAAGTGAGGAATCGTAGGTAAATCTATAAACTGATCTTCAAATCTGTAAGCAGTTTTACCTCTTAGTCTCTGTATTTTTTTTGTGGCATCTAGTAATAGATCTTTTGCCTCCTGATGTAGTTGCTCAGCCTTCTGACGTGCATCAACTATGCCTTCTGCCTTTTGATCTATCAGACCACTGGCCAGCTGGTACTTAGGTTGCACGAGTGAGTCAATATCCTAAAACACACAAATATACAAATGCAGCCTGTGAGGGTCAAAAGTGTGTAAGAGGATATAATCACGTGTATTCAAGTAAAGTATCAAAATAATGCATGTGGTGTATGAATGTGGTGTATCTATGAAGTAAAAAATAATATTGTCCTTACACCTTAAATATATTTACATCTATACATAGTATAGTTTTGTCAAGGTAAAAATATCATATATTTCTTACCTGAACTAACTTTACTTTGATGCAATTTATATATAATATATATATATATATATATATATATATATATAATTATAAAAGATTATGCTCAACTATTCGAAAAATGAAAAATGGGGAAAAACAAAAGTGTTGCGTTTATAATTTTGTTCAGTATAGTATCATGTATTCAAGTATTTGTATGTGTACATTTCTTTTGAATGGGTTTTTGAATAAATGAACAGAACTCCACTGTTAAAAGCCAGTTACCTGTTTTGTGTCGTCAATTTCTGCTGTGATGTGCTCGGTCTCTCTCTGAGCTTCATCTGCACTGCTGGATGTTTCTAGAGTTTTCTGTTGGAGTTTGTCAACCTCTCTCTCAAGATCCAGAAACTTTCCTGTGCTGCTACTTAGTTTGAACTCCGTCGTTTCAGTTTTTGATTGTACCTGTAAACACACACATTTAGTGAAAGGCAGCAAACAAGAGACTGATTATGTTTAAAGGACGCATAGCGATTTTAAAGGTCTAAATACTCACATCAGTGATTTGTTGTTTTGTTTGGTTCATGTCTCTCTCAACCTCTTTCAGTTTTTCACCAGCAGCAGTCTGAGCGCGCTCAGTGTCTTCTAGAGTTTCCTTCGCCTTATCAGTGGCCTGTTTCAGTGCTGTAGCTCTCTCACTGTGATGCACACAAAACACACGGTTATGTAACGGGTATAGACTTTTCTCTATGTCATATTGAAGGTCGCTTTACAATAAGCTTTCCCTTGTCCCATACTCAGTAATTATTTATTTTAACCAAGATAATCTAAAAAAAGAATGAAATACAAATAGATTTTTTTCAATAGACCTCTTACCTGTGAAAAAAATTAATAAAAAACATGTTGTGAGAAGATAGAAAAAGCAAATATCACTAAACGTTTTTTAGTAGGTGTCATTTCCAATCAAGCTGTGATAGTAGTCTTAAAATGATTTGAATTCAGTTATATTTGTACAATTAATTAACTCAACTACAAAGGTAAAAAACAACAACACTTACCAAGTAATATACGGAATATACAGCGCAAATTAGCATAATCGCAAATATTGAATAAAGATATTAAGAAGCCACAGTACGTTGGAAAGAACCGGAGGTCAATAAATGAAGGTTTACTCAAAGTTTTGATAGACATAGAATTGCGTGACTCCTAGTTGAGGGTTCAAAGTTGTCTATTATTTCCTGAAGCAATTTAAAAATAACATTGTTTGGAAAATGATACGCTCGCATAATGTGTTCTTCTGGCGTTCAAATAAATGAATACATGTGGAAAAAATCTCTCTCTTCTACCAAGCACTCTCTGCGGTGCCTCCTCCTAGCAACAATAATTGCAGCCATTTCAAGTGCAAAATAGTTTAAAGGGGTCATATGATGCGATTTCAAGTTTTACTTTCTCTGTGGAGTGTTACAAGCTGTTTGTGCATAGATAAGATCCCTGAAGTTGCAAAGACTAAAGTCTCAAAACCAAAGAGATATTCTTTATAAACGTTAAGACTCGACCACACCCTCCTAAAACGACTCATTCAAACACGCCCCCACATGTCTACATCACAGTGTGGGGAGATTTGTAAAACACTACCCAAATGTGTACGCAAAGAAAGAAGGTGGAACTATTAGTCTCGCTGTAGTATTGTTGCTGCGGCCGGCGTCATGTCGTGGAGACGCTGTGTTTCGTTGTGAAAGCGAAAGTACTTTGTTTGGGCTTCAGTGGTTAAGTTGTATTTACAACACTGTTCCAGAAAAGTTCAACCCAAATATTAGACTGTGTGCAGGGCATTTTATGGAGAACTAGTAGCCTAAAATGCTGGCTTGCACAAAGACTATTTCTATAAAGTGGAGCAATTCCAACTTTGCAAGGACAGTCTGGCACTTCTGACTCACAGCCTGTAAGTATGTTTTCTTATTTAAATAAATTTTCCAC
Source organism: Gymnocypris eckloni scoliostomus (assembly GCA_027564155.1). NCBI lineage: Eukaryota > Metazoa > Chordata > Actinopteri > Cypriniformes > Cyprinidae > Gymnocypris > Gymnocypris eckloni. Next base: position 21,338,571 of record CM050432.1, on the reverse strand, counting down.
TGATGATTCAACGTGAGTTTTGAGCAGTGTAGTGCTTGTTGTTTCTCCAATCACAAATGCAGAGATGGTAATGTTTACATGGCGCAATGCAACGCATTGCGTAAAATGACTGTATGCGTCATTATAATTAGTAATTATGTCCTCACTGAATTCAACAAATGCCTAGTTAATAATGGGTTTGATTGTTTTAGTCTCATCGCGCCGGGACACTTCATCACAATACAGTAAGGGTCGTAAGTAACATTTCCGTCTCACTCTTGAGGTATTTGGCCAATCACAATGCACTGGATAGCTGGCCAATCAGAGCATGCCTCGCTTCTCAGAACGATGAGCTTTGTAAAAATCGACGCGTTTCAGAAAGGCATAGCATAGAGGAGCAACAATAATGTACAGTATGTAGAAAAAGTTTTTTTTTACCTTAAACCGCATAAACACATTGTATTACACCAAATACACAAAATAATGTTCTTTTTAGCAACGTCATATGACCCCTTTAAGACGTGTTTTTTGGGGGGTGTTAAATAATGCCAGTAATTTGATGAGTGAAAACGTTAGTAAAACGCTTTGCGTGTTTCATTTGAATATTCTTCTTCCATAAATTTTGCATGTGAGAGGGAAATTCCTCAAATCATATATTAAATAAGGTCAGGTGCAAAAGTAACTGTCCATGCCTTTTTGGCACTAATGATCACTGCGCGTCTTTATTAAAACCAGACAGTTCAATTTGAATGCCAAAAGACGGTTTGTGCTGGCGCAAGCTGTTAGTAAAACTGGTAAAAATTGAGATGTACAGCATTAAACTGACATAATATTTTTTATTTATTTGTATTACCAGAGGTAGACAAAGAGAGGCCTTGGAGTCAAAAAGGTAGAGAATCTTGTTTTGTATCCACTGTTGGACATTGTCAATAGACAAATTACATAAACTGGTGAGTTTTAAGAGTATATTTTGGAAATGTAATGTCTAACAGTGACAGTGTGTGCGATTGCTCACTTGGCAGCCTGTGCTTCTTGCAGGAGTCTCTCTGCAGTATGCGCATTCTCTGCCGTCTGGGTCAGAATATCATCCACCTGGGTCAGTCGGGCCACATGCTGGCGGATCTCTGTGGTCACGTTCTTTAGGGCACCGGATGACAATGGCAAACTCAGTTTCATCACCACATCAGCGACTTCCTCTATACGCTTTAGGTCAGTTTCATCTACACAAATAAACAGATTCAAGTCTCTAACATCAATATTTAGATTTCGACTTTATTTGTGACATAACTTATATGATTTATCATGGCCCTACAGTAGTACTGTTTACATCAGTAGCTTGATAGACATAATGGGTATAATATGAAGCTTTTATCATTTTTAACAAATGTAGTGACATTTCATGCAGATCTGCATACCTTGCACACTATACATACTACAGGTGCATCTCAATAAATTAGAATGTTGTGGAAAAGTTCATTTATTTCAGCAATTCAACTCAAATTGTGATACTCGTGTATTGGTGGGTTTTTGTTAAATGTGAGCCAAAATCATCACAATTAAAAGAACCAAAGACTTAAACTACTTCAATCTGTGTGCAATTAATTTCTATTTAATACACGAGTTTCACAATTTGAGTTGAATTACTGAAATAAATGAACTTTTCCACGACATTCTAATCTATTGAGATGCACCTGTATGTGTTTGAAGTTTGTTAGTATGTCATTCTCAGGACAGCCAAAGTGTGAGTGTTTATGGCATTTCCCAACAGCACAGCAGTAATGAATTTATGAACTATTTTATTTCCAAAATCGATACTATTAGAGATCAAATTGTAACCAAGCAGCCGTCAGCTACAGTATCACATCAAATAGTGCACGATAGATCCCCTGAGGAACAATTGCACTCATTCTCTACTATAGGAGAGGAATAATTGTATAAACTTGTTAATCAGCTAAGCCCTATGTTAGACCCTATCTATTCCATCTAAACTACTAAAAGAGGTGATTCCAGAAGTCATAGATCCTCTTTTGGCTATTATTAATTCTTCATTTGTCTTTAGGATGTGTCCCCAAAACCTTTAAATTGGCCCTGGTGTGAAAATTATTATGAAGCCCATCATTAAAAACAAAACTTGACCCCGAAGATCTAGTTAACTAAAGACCGATCTCGAATCTCCTTTTTCTGTCAAAATACTAGAAAAGGTAGCATCCTCACAATTGTATTCCTTCTTAGAGAAAAATTATATCTGTGAAGATTTCCAGTCAGGATTTAGACCATCTCATAGTACTGTGACTGCTCTCATTAGAGTGACAAATGACCTGCTCTTATCATCCGATCATGGTTGTATCTTTCTATTAGTGCTACTGGATCTTAGCGCTGCTTTCGACACTATCGATCACAACATTCTTTTGAATAGATTAGAAAACTTTGTTGGCATTAGTGAAAGTGCACTAGCATGGTTCAAATCGTACTTATCAGACCACCATCAATTCATAGCAGTGAATGAAGAGGTATCATATCGATCACAAGTGCAGTATGGAGTACCTCAAGGCTCAGTACTAGGGCCATTAATTTTCACGCTTTACATGTTACCCTTGGGAAATATCATCAGGAAACACTGGGTTAGCTTTCACTGTTATGCTGATGATACTCAGCTCTATATTTATTCGCGGCTCGGTGAAACACACCAAATTGAGAAACTTATGGAATGCATAGTTGATATAAAAAACTGGATGACAAATAATTTCTTACTACTAGGTGTGCTATTTGATAGCAATCTCTCATTTGACCGCCACATTTCTAGCATTTGTAAAACAGAATTATTTAATCTTAAAAATATATCTAAACTGAGACCTATGCTCTCAATGTCAAATGCAGAAATGTTAATTAATGCGTTTATGACCTCAAGGTTAGATTATTGTAAGGCTTTATTGGGTGGATGATGTTCTGCACGCTTAATAAACAAACTACAGATGGTCCAAAATGCAGCAGCTAGAGTTCTTACTAGAACCAGGAAGTATGATCACATTACCCCGGTTCTGTCAACACTGCACTGGCTCCCTATTAAACATTGTATAGATTTTAAAATCTTGTTAATTACTTATAAAGCCCTGAATGGCTTAGCTCTTCATTACTTGAGTGAACTCTTATCGCGTTATAGTCCTCCACGTCCGCTACGATCTCAAAACTCTGGCCATTTGATAATACCTAGAATATAAAAATCAACTGCGGGTGGCAGATCCTTTTTCTATTTAGCACCCAAACTCTGTAACAATCTACCTAACACTGTCCGGGAGGCAGACACACTGTCAGTTTAAATCTAGATTTAAGACCCATCTCTTTAACCTGGCGTACACTTAACACACTAATACACAAAAATTCTAATCCGTTAAAGATTGTTAGGTTGCATTAATTAGGTCAACCGGAACCGGGAACACTTCTCATAAAACACGATGTACGTGTTACATCTTAAGAAGATTGACATCTACGCTAATATTAGTCTGTTTCTTTCTTATTCCGAGGTCACCGTAGCCACCCGATCCGGTCCTTATCCAGCCCAGATGATCACTGCAGTCAACAGATCCAGTCCGTATCCAGATCAGATGATGTATCAGCACCTAAAGACGACCTCTACAGCCCTGAACGTCAGCGGCGTCTAGGACACCTAGATGAGCCCCAGAGACAGATCTCCAGTGAGGACCTCGTCACCTAGACAGTCATCAGGAAAATACCACTGGAACCAGTGAAGCCCTTACAATCTGACTTTGCTGCAGTTGGAACAAACTACTGGTTCGTCTGGCCGGAGGAGAACTGCCCCCCCGACTGAGCCTGGTTTCTCCCAAGGTTTTTTCTCCGTTCTGTCACCGATGGAGTTTTGGTTCCTTGCCGCTGTTGCCTCATCCATACTTCATTTCCAGCGATATCGTCGACTTGATTGCACAGATATTATTTAAACTGAACTGAGCTGGACAATGACATCACTAAATTCAATAATGAAATGCCTTCATCTGAAAATTGAGTGTTAAATCTTGTCATTTTACATTATTGACACACTATTTTCCTATTTTGATATTGTGCAGATGCTTTTTTACAATTTGTAATGTTAAAAGCGCTATATAAATAAAGGTGACTTGACTTGACTACTATATTTGACAATTCATACTTGTGAGGAAGTCTCGTATTTGCTGAATAAGGTCTCTGAGCTCCTCATTGGTCTGTTCCACTCGTGTTTTTCTCTGATCGGCTTTTAGTAACACATTCTCAGCATTGAGCTGGGCCTCATCCGCACGTCCTCGAGCATCTGATACCTATATAAAAAAAAACCATACATGCATGTCCTTATGCATGCCTGAAGTTGCATATCCATATTGCATGTCCATATCGAAGTTTTGTTAAAATTTTGATGTTGAAAACAGTTGTGTTGCTTAACAGTTTTGTGGAAACTGCGATACATTTTTTCAGAGTATTTTAAATAGAAAGTTCTAAAGAACATTCATTTAAGATTTTTACAATGTAAAACTCACTTTTGATCAATTTAATGTGACTGCTAAATAAATGTATTAATTTCTGGCAAAAAAGAAAAAAGAAGCATACCGACTCAAAACTTTTAAATAGTAATGTGTATATATACATGTGTATATATACATGAATTTAAATAAACTAAGTTATAATAATGAATACTGTTGTGAATACCTACCATCTTGTTTAGCTTGTCTACTTCTCTCAAAGCATGCAGGACCTCTTGATCTGAGTTTTTGGCTTCGTTCAAGGCCTTTTGGGATCGTGTCACAATAGTCTCACATCCTTCCCCACCACATTGGGATGTGCCATCCTCACTCACACATCCCAGACCACCACAGCTACCGCAACCATCTAGACCTGATGCCCTCCGCACACCTGCACACACATTTACATATCTGATATTATAACTCATTAAAACATAGGTTTAATACATTAATGTACATGGTTGGTTTTAATACACGGTTAGGTCAGCAGCACATTGTTTGGATTTTGACTAATATTTCTCAGAAGTACTCAGGATATGTTTCTGAGAACTGATTAGCGCAAGCACCAAAATAGTAACGCATTCTGATTCATTTAAAGTTGGCCAATAAAGTTCCTCCAATAGTGAGTCTAGATCAGTCTCATTTCTTATAACGAAAACTTGAATTATTATAAAAATTTAGGATGAAAAATGTCAGAATAAGTCAAATTTACAACTAACTGAAATAAGTACTAAAATGACTAAAGCTTCAATTTAAACTTACAAGAAACATGAATTTCAATCTTCAAAATGTGCTGATGTTTACGTCAAGTGTGAACTCATATGACTGTTAATAGTTACAAATATTTTTTTTTCATACACCTATCGCATCACTTTAGAAGACATTAATACAACAACAGAGGCAGTATAGATTATCGTCATATTTGTTTTGCATGGTTTTTGAAGCAGCAACGTTCAACACCATAATAGTTTATAAATAATACTAAAATGATCCCTTTATGAGAGGTTGTGTCATTTGCCAAGTTTAAGACAAGATGAACACGATGTATGTAATGTGATCACCTTCCAATTAATTAGGGCTTAAAGGGATAGTTCACCCAAAAATGAAGATTCTGTCATTAATTACTTCCCCTCGTTTTGTTCCAAACCTTCGTTCATCTTTGGAACACAAATTAAGATATTTTTGATGAACTCTGAGAGCTTTCTGACCCTAGACAGCAACACAACTGACACATTTAATACCCAGAAAGGTAGTAAGGACATCATTAAACTAGTCCATGTGATATCAGTGCTTCAAAAATTAATATGAAGCTACTTTTGATGTGCAAAGAATGTTCACACTGCCGCCAGCGAGAGTGTCAAAATTAGTACCAACGACTCTGTAGAAATATTAATTGATTCTCTGATGATCGAACTCGTGGTCTTGTATTTAAAGGGTATAAGTTAACCTCATGAAATAATTTAATTGTGAAACTAAGAAATTGATCGATGGCAAGAACTTAACAATTATAGTTATATGTTTGCTAATGAAATAAACCAATAAATACCAGTGTGTGGTGTGTTTTTTATGTTTATGGTTAAGTGCTAGTCTAATTTCTACATGCAGTTTATAGGAGATGTTTACTAGCCTTGGTCTTTAATTAACATAAACATTAATTTGTGCGCAGCCTACATTCCAAACTGTCCTGGTTATTGTGTAACCTAAATGCAATTGTTCAAATCGGTGTAGTTTTTAGCAAATTAATTGCATTCATGCTGAAAAACAAGCGTTCTAGCGTGAAAATGCTTGGGAACTAATGTGGTCGGAATCAAAGTTTACAGGACTGCGTTCTCTGGAATCCTCTCAAGCGGAGGCCTTCTATATTCCAATTGGTTGCCGCCCAACCGTATCATAGCTCGTTACCACAAAGTTGACATCCAAGACCTCGTCGTCGGCTCACATTGAAAATGAATGACTTCCGGCCACTTTGACACTCTCAATGGCGGCGGTGTGAACGCATGGTTAGGCATAATTCAATAATTTCTTCTCTTCCTTGTCAGTCTTCAACACGTGTTCATGACAGTACCACAGAAAGCTCTCAGATTTCATCAAAAATATCCTAATTTGTGTTCCAAAAATTAACAAAGGTCTTACGGATTTGGAAAAATATGAGGGTAATTAATGACATAATTTAGATTTTTGGGTGAACTATCTCTTTAAGACCAATTTCCCAAATAGGCATTTATACAACCCACTAACTAGCTGATTTATTTTTAATTACCTGATGGCTTAGTCGTGAAAGGTCTGCAGAGTCCAGTTCAGATCCTATTTTGTCCAGCCTCTGTATATGCAGCTGATGTTTCAGGTTAAATTCTTTCTCTGTGCTGTCTAATTTGGCCTCTGCAGCTTTCCGTATCTGGGCAGACTCTTTAACTGTACTTCCCGGGTCAGAGACGGCTTGATTGACATGAAACTCCGCCTCGCCAGATTCCCTGTAATACTCTCTGATGCTGTCTGCAGCACCTATAGGAGATGATCAGCACACACTTCATATAACACCACGCGTGTCATAAATTTAAACCTGTATGTTTGTGTGCTCTGCTCACCTCTGGGGTCTGAATTTTTAATATTCAGAACCTGCTGCTGTTTGTCAGAGGAGATCTCTTGTAGGTTTTGGGCCTCCCCAGTCAGGCTTTTTAGGTTCTCCACGGCCTGCTGATGGTCAGCAGATACCTTCTCCAGATCTGTTTCAGATTGGTCCATAGACTTTCTCAGGAGTGATGCTGTCTCACTAAGATCAGAAGAAAGAAACTGAAATATCAGAGAGTCAACAGTGTGAAAAACACTAACCCAGATCTTGAAAGCAGACTCAGATCTCTTTGGTCCATATTTGTTGTGACTATTTTCCATTTACACTGCTGTTTTCACACATCCAGATCAACTAAATATTAATGGTATGCTCATTTTAGGCAAGTGCAAAACTATGTCCCTTTTGAAAAACCAGCATATGCTGGTTAGGTATGTTTTAAAGCATGGCTGCTGGTTTGAGCTGGTCCTTTGCTGGTCATGAGCTGGTTTAAACGGGTTCTTAGCTGGTCATGTGATGGTCCTAAGAAACTAGCTCCTACTCAGGAGCAGCTTGGGACCAGCACATGACCAGTTTAAACCAGCTTAATCCAGCTCATGACCAGCTAAGGACCAGCTCAAACCAGCAGCCATGCTTCAAAACATACCTAACCAGCATATGTTGGATTTTTAAACAGGGGTATTTTCAGATTCAACTAGTGGTGGTTGCCTAATTTTAATTTTAATTTAATTTTTTTGAGTTCACATGGCCCCAATCTGACTTCAATCATAAATGTTTGTATTTGACTATATTTTTTACTAATGCACACATTTATGCCGCTTTAATGAAAAACAACAACCTCTAACTATAACTAAGTTATAGTTACAAATATATTCCCCTACAGAGACAATGAATGTGATTTTTACTTCAGGAACATCAAATGGGTTTGGAATGACATGAGGGTTCTTTTAATTGTGATGATTTTGGCTCACATTTAACAAAAACACCAATTCACTATCACAACAAATTAAAATACTTCATAAGACCAATGCAAAAAACATTTTAGTGAATTGTTGGCCTTCTGGAAAGTATGTTAATTTACTGTACATGTACTCAGTTCTTGGTAGGGGCTCCTTTTGCTTTAATTACTGTCTCAATTCGGCGTTTGTGGCACTGCTGAGGTGGTGTGGAAGCCCAGGTTTCTTTGACAGTGGCCTTCAGCTCATCTGCATTTTTTGGTCTCTAGTTTCTCATTTTCCTCTTGACAATACCCCCTAGATTCTTTATGGGGTTCAGGTCTGGTGAGTTTGCTGGCTAGTCAAGCACACCAACACCATGGTCATTTAACCAACTTTTGGTGCTTTTGGCAGTGTGGGCAGGTGCCAAATCCTGCTGAAACAGGAAATCAGCATCTTTAAAAAGCTGGTCAGCAGAAGGAAGCATGAACTGATCCTAAATTTCTTGGTAAACGGGTGCAGTGACGTTGGTTTTCAAAAAACACAATGGACCAACACCAGCAGATGACATTGCACCCCAAATCATCACAGACTGTGGAAACTTAACACTGGACTTTAAGCAACTTGGACAATGATCTTCTCCACCCTTCCTCCAGACTCTAGGACCTTGGTTTCCAAATGAAATACAAAACTCTCTCTCATCTGAAAAGAGGACTTTGGACAACTGGGCAACAGTCCAGTTCTTCTTCTCTTTAGCTCAGGTAAGACGCCTCTGACGACAACTGTAGCCAAATTCCTTGACATGTCTGTGTGTGGTGGCTCTTGATGCCTTGACCCAGCCTCAGTCCAGTCCTTGTGAAGTTCACCCAAATTCTTGAATGGATTTTGCTTGACAATCCTCATAAGGCTGCGCGGTTCTCTCGGTTGGTTGTGCATCTTTTTCTTCCACACTTTTTCCTTCCACTCAACCTTCTGTTAACATGCTTGGATACAGCACTCTGTGAACAGCCAGCTTCTTTTGTAATGAATGTTTGTGGCTTACCCTCCTTGTGCAGGGTGTCAATGATTGTCTTCTGGACAACTGTCAGATCAGCAGTCTTCCCCATGATTGTGTAGCCTAGTGAACTAAACTGAGAGACCATTTTGAAGGCTCAGGAAACCTTTGGAGGTGTTTTGAGTTGATTAGCTGATTGGCATGTTATTGAATTCGTGGGTTTTTGTTAAATGTGAGCCAAAATCATCACAATTAAAAGAACCAAAGACTTAAACTACTTCAGTCTGTGTGCATTGAATTTATTTAATACACGAGTTTCACAATTTGAGTTGAATTACTGAAATAAATTATCTTTTCCACGACATTCAAATTTTTTGAGATGCACCTGTATTTGGCTTAATACATTTAAAAAAAAATCTCACAGGGTTAAAACCAGCACAATCAAATAAAACACGCTTCATGGTTAAAAGGTTTTGGCAGAGAGAACATGTTGGAGGATCTTCTCCTAGTATTAAAAACTTGTGTGTAATCATGGAATGACCTATTCTACAGTGGGTATAAACCATCTGGTTGGAAAATTGTGACCCTGGAGCACAAAACCAGCATATTTGTAGCAATAGCCAAAAATACATTGTATGGGTCAAAATTATTGAGTTTTCTTTTATCCCAAAAATCATTAGGATATTAAGTAAAGATCATGTTCCATGAAAATATTTTGCAAATGTCCTACTGTATATATATCAAAACTTAACTTTCGATTGGTAATATACATTGCTAAGAACTTCACTTGGACAACTTTAAAGGCGATTTTCCCAGTATTTAGACTTTTGCACCCTCAGACTCCAGATTTTCAAATAGTTGTATCTCGGCCAAATAGAGTCCTATCCTATCCTAGCTTATTTATTCAGCTTTAAAATATATAAAATATATAAAATATATTTTAGAAAAAGATTTCGGGGTCCAGGGTCACAATTAATAGCAATTTCTTTTTCTGTTATAAATGTAAGAGGAGAGTATATAAAAAGAAAACAATGGAGTGATATGTGTGTGAATGTGCAATACACACTTGGCTTGCTGCAGCGTCCTCTGCATGTGTGTGAGCGTTTGCTGAACCTTGTCATCTTCCAGAATCTGTCTGAGCTGTCTGGTTTCATCATCCAGGCTTGATATGATGTCTTTATAGGGTGTAGCCACGCCAGTCTCTTTAATTTCCTCCACTGTATCCACCAGTCTCTGCGTGTGATTGGTCAGCTCTCCCACATTAACATCCCATTCGCGGAAACATAGATGACAGGCCTTGCAGTCAGGAAAGGTCCCAACGTAGCCACGTCCACATGAGTCACACCTCCGCCCAGCTACACCCTCTACACACACACACTCGCCGGTCATCTTATTGCACTGCTGAGAAGCAATGCCTCGTGGGTCACAGTCGCATGCTGGAACACAAACATGCACAAATGATTTCAAAAATGAAATGATGCCAAAATAATTCTTAGGATTTAAAATATTATAGTGCTGGAAGGAACAGTGAATTATTTTATGCGTGTGTGCGCTGGAATGTGTGAGAACACATCTGCTTATTACCATGCATGATATAATATGTGATGGATCATATTTAACCCCAAAACTAAAACAAATATATACAAAAATAAGCCTATTCTTAGTACCATTATTTTTTATTATTAGTACAAAATTTTATACCATTTAGTTTTGTTATGCAAAAAAATATTCTCATTAAGGCAGTGGAGGACTTATGGAAGAGGATTAGCCCCAAGCAATAATCAAAAAATAAAACCATCTCGAGTCATTATAATGCGACATTAAACTCGTTAAATTTAGAGAAAAATGTCAAAATAAAATGTTGAGAATAAACTAATTAAATCTTCAAAAATAAAGTCATTGTGTTTCGAGAAAAAAGACGAACAAAATGTTGAGAATAAACCTTTTATTTTGAAAATATTATCGAAATTTAATGACTTTAATCTTGAGATGGTTTTATTTTTTGATTATTGCTTGGCCCTAGTCCTCTTCTGTAAGTACACAAAGAAACAAATAAATAAATAAATTGTACAGTATGGATCAGATTATCAGTAACTAAAAAAATATTTGACGTACTTAAAATAAAAATGATCTAAAAAGAAAAAATTAAATAAAATTTCAATTTCAATTAGCTTGCCAAGCTCAACAAGTCTAACTAAAACGAAATAAATTATGTATAAAAAATACAATTGATTTTTTTACAAAAACACCCCAAAAAATTATCTAAATTAAAAATGAAACAGAAATTATTAAAATAAAAACTTATTCAAAATCTTAACACAGTATATAAATGGTACTAATGTAGCACTTGTATGAACACAAAACAACTGATTTTAATGATAAAATATATGTTTTTTTGTTATGAACACTGTTTGGTTCATAATATTCCTATGTAATATTATGGGAATTTTCAATCTTTTTTGCCACGGGAAATTCCTCCTTCTATTTTTATTTGCTCTTGACTTTGAAACATAAACACAACATTTTAGCTGTATATCAGGTTTATGATCTTTCTCTGACAAAAGAAAATGGTTAAAGGGTTTATTCGATCAAATCAAAGATTGTGCATGTGAACGCAGTCATTAGACCCAAACCATTTCACTTAAACCATGAGATGTTTGCACTAGTGCTTACTTAAGTGTACCAGAAAGATAAAAAGCAGGAAAAGAGATATTGTTTGTTTGGTTATAGTTCAACAAGAATACTCAAACACACTTAAGCTTAAAGTAACAGCAGACTCTTATTCAAACAAAGTCTAGGTCTCTTGAACTCTATCTGCAGAATATTAGAGAGAAGAGAATAAATCACACTGACACAAATAAACACATATGCATATACTTTCCAACCAGATTAAACATTCTGGATGTATTTGTTTGTAGCAGCCCAGCCTCACAAGGGAAACTTTGTCAGCGTACCACGGAAACATTGCCTAGTAACTTTTTAACTGTGTATCGGAGAAATCCATTATGACTTCGGATGCTATGTTGCATTTGAGTAACACAAGAATATGAAATACTAAGAAATTCTCACATAAATGGAACCAGATCACATTAAAATCAACTGCTGGCAAATGTTTTGGAGATTTCTCTGAAATAAGGTGCAAGCATGATTTTCTGAAATTCTACAATATAAGGTAAAAGTGTTAACTATTTGGAGATGGTAAAGTGGTTTCTCCATGAGAGTGTGTTAGTTTGTATATGTATCTGGTTAACTACACTCTTAAAGATAACAACAAAAATGTATTCATCACTCGCTTTGGATAAAAGCGTCTGCTAAATGTAAAATGTAATAACGGTGCTTCATGATGCCATTAAATAACCTTTTTGTCTAAATGGTTCCATAAAGAACCTTTAACATCTAAAGATCCTTTCTGTTTCACAAAAGGTTCTTTGTGAAAGAAGTTCTTCAGATTATACACAGTAAGGAAGAGATGGTTCTTTAAATAACCTCTGACTGAATGGTTCTTTGTGGAACCAGAAATGGTTCTTCTGTGGCATCGCTTGAAGAAACTTTTGGAGCACCTTTATTTTTAAGAGTGTATGTTCTCATATAAATGTATAATTTTATCTTGAAATAGAGATGATTTAATGAAAATCTAGAGTTGTCACTGAGATAACTACAATACCTCAAAAATAAAACATTCAAATGAATTACAATAATGAGATTTTGAGTGTAGATCGTGTTATTTTGTCAAGAAACTAATGAAATAGTGCCAACAAATCTCAATGCATGATTCTTTCTCATTGTTACAAGCAAATTGGTTATGTTTATGGCTAAAATCTTCACTTGGCATCCAAGCCATGTTAAAAAAACTAAAACAAAAAACTTGAGAAATACCTGACTCATTAGACAATTAAGTAAAATAAATAGATACGAATTAATAAAACATAAAAAACTATTTGTGAATAAAAAAGTGTCAATAAAAAAACAGATTCAAAATAGAAATGAAAATGTATTATATATATTTGTAATATATTCTTCTGAATTTTTGAATAATATTTATTAGCATCTTGGTGTTTCCATCCATACATTTTTACACACTATCTCAACATTTGCATTTATTAGGGAATTTGCATCGCTATTAGGGAAGTACATGTGCAGCACTAAATCGAGGGCGTAAATGTGCTACTCAACTGCACTGATAGCACAGCACGGAGCAGGTTTAATGAAGCAGTGCAGACTCACCATGACACTGGACCTCAGGATTGCCCCAGAACAGTTCCCTGCACTCCTCACACGTCCTGCCTCCAAAACCAGGCTCGCAGGAACACTGACCGGTCAGCTGAGACGAGCATAAACACGCGAAAAAAAGGGTTTAGTTTGTGATTCAGTTGATATATGATTTAAATTAAGATGTATGCGTGTTCATACCAGATCACACGGGGATGAGTAAGAATGGTCGGGGTGGCACTGGCAAGGTTGGCATCCTTTGCCACTGTTGATGTTCCATGTGTTGGGGGCACAGCGGTCACAGTGCTGACCAACCACGCCGGGCAGACATGGACACTGGCCGCTAACCCTGTCACACTCACACAAACCGTCAACACATCTTTGTCTGGAACTTCCCACGAGATGACACATGCATCCTGAAGACAAAATGAAACAAAGAGGCCTTACAATCGCTAAAAGATGCTTTGAAGGCTAAAACTATGTTGCTCCGAGGTTGCATAGTTCACACATGAATGAAGGGAATGAAGACTTATGTAATGTACTTATTTGAGTTTTATTTTTATTTGCTTTGTCAATATGGTGTATGGAGGGTAGATTAATGCGGGGAAAAAGTTATTTAAAGCAGTTTAACATAAGGCAGCAATATAACAAAATGTGAAAACAATGAAGGGGTATGAATACATTCGCAAGGCACTGTAAATCACTCCAAGAGTTGTCAAGACATCATAGGACATCTAACATAGAACAACTAGCATATGCCACATACTAAAAGACCACTGAAACATGGATGGATTTTTAACCAAAAAACACCCTTGTTTTAGACTGTATACTCACTCCTGCAGTTCTGAGTACGGGCATCTCCATAATAACCATGACTGCAGTACTGGCACGCATTGCCATCGGTGTGAAGCAGGCATTTGAGACAGGCACCAGTGCGGGCATCACATGAATCAGGATCCTGCATGTTAATATTTCCGTTACACTGACACGGATTGCACTGCCCTCCTGGTACCTGAGGGTTACCATAATAACCAGAGGCACATTCTTCACACTTGGGTCCTATAGGATGGAACAGGAGTGAGATTTGTTTTATGTGAATTTTAAATAATATATTTTTTCTGTTAATTTCTCAGACAGCTGTATTCACCTTTGTAGCCCGAGCTGCAGACACACACCATTTGGAGAGAGGGATTTTGGTAACAGTTCTCAGCGTACTGCATTCCGCTTCCAGGTCCGTTAGGACACATACAAGGGCGACACGGCTCACTGGAGCCCAGCAGTGTGTTACGGTGATAACCACTTTCACACCTGGAACAGAGAGTTTCAAGAAACACAAGCTTCTTTATTAAATATTCAATGTAGCTCTAACAGTAGAGCATCACAGTAATAAACCCCAGTGTAACAGAATTCATTTCCAAAGGAATGCATTAACCAATAAAAATGCTATTTGAATTTAAAAATGCTTAAATGTAATTAAAGTCAACATTCACAACCAAAATGTTACTTAATATAATGCAATGTGTTTCCAAGTAAAGCTACTCATTAATAAAAAGTTTCAAATACAATAATAGTAATTAATAAATGCCTTAAAAATTATAAAAAAGTATACATCCAAGTTGAAACATACACACATACAACATATCTGTTCACACATCACACAAAACATTAATCTTTAAAATAAAAATCACCATTGTGACTTTTTACCTTTCGTGTACATTTAATAATGGAAATAAACTTTCAACATGAACAATTACAACTAACCTACCTATTAACATAAAACAAGTACAACAGCATTTTTTATATTTACCACTTTAAATGCAAAACCAGGATATATTTTATGAATGAATGAATGAAAGAAGCATTCATTTTAAATAATTTGCTTCTCAAAAGAGCTTATTGAGCCCAGATCCAGAGCTGCACTACGTGGCCCATTGAGCCCAGACACTGAGCTGCGCCATGGAGCCCACTGAGCCCAGAGCCGGAGCTGTACCACACGGCCTATAGGGAGTCTATGCAATTATGGTTAATTCTTCAGCAAACAATGAGTCTGCACCTTGTTTTAATAACTACTTGTCTATTTGCCAAAATGTTACATCTGCTGTCTAAATAAAAGTATCTCTTCATCACTCAATCACTCTGTTTGACATTGTTTCACTGTTTTGCTCAGTCAAGGAGACTAAATGATGTATAAAACTGCACAAAATGCATGAATATTTAATGACTTGAAGAGTAAGGTTTATGATTGGGTGTCCCTTGCTAAACAACCCATAACATTCACACGATATAAGATGTACAACAATTCATGGTTAAAATCACAAAAGTGGTGCTAACTCACCACTTTTTTTCCTAATTTCATAATAAAAGGGTAAAATATTTACCCAGGGTTTAAAAAGATGTTCACCCGCTGTTAAAGTGATAGTTCACATAAAGATTACATACAATGACCCTATTGATTTACTCATCCTCAAGCCATGCTAGGCATGTATGACTTTCTTCTTTCAGACAAATATAAATGGAGTTATACTAAAACATTTCTTGGCTCTTCTAAGCTTTATAGAGGCAGTGAATGGGGGTCGAGATTTTGAAGCCCAAAAAAGTGCATCTATCCATCATAAAAAGTGTTCCATATAGCACCACAAGGCCTTCTGAAGTGATGTGTTTGTGTAAGAAAAACATCCATATTTATGAGAGAAAGGCATTCCAGCGGACAGGGTGGACTTAGCCATTAGGCAAAGGTAGGCGACTGCCTTGGACCCCCAAAAGCCAAGGGCCCCTAAATTTTTTCATATACGAGATGCGCATTAAGCGCGGACGGTTGCTGTTTACGGTGTTTATCTACGTGTCCGAGTTGTACATGCTTCTTTGTGTATCCTGCTTGTAGCAAATTAAAATATTACGCATATGAAGCTGACTGCCACGTGAGCGCGAGGTCTCTCTTTCCCAGCGCGCACACCTCTCTCTCTCTCTATCTCTCTCTGCGTCTGCTCTGTTCTGAATGTGCTTCTTGTGTACCCTGCTTGTTTCAGCCAAATTAAATCCTTTCATTTGGCTGAAAGGACCTGCGCTTTCAGTTAAAACACAGATATGTTGCTTCTCTAATTTTACATGCAAGTATAGCGAAATCACAGCACAGCTATTGTCTTTATCTTATGTGTAGCCTATTTGATTTTATCAGACGATGGCATGATTATAAATGTGTGAAAATATATAGGGCCCCATTCCTATATTTGCCTGGGGCCCCCAATTCACTAAGTCTGCCCCGCCCCTTACGGCATAGCGTAAGATCCAAGTTTTGTTTACAGCAAAGGAAAATCGCTGTGGTGTACATTTTTGATTGATGGATGCACTTTTTGGGCTTCAAAAGCTCAACACCCATTTATTGCCATTATAACGCCAGGACATTTTTTTATGTAACCCAGACTGTATTCGCTTGAAAGAAGAAATTTGTATACACCTAGGATGACTTGAGGGTAAGTAAATCATGGGGTCATTTTCATTTTTGGGTGAAACATTCCTTAAATGTAGTGTGAAAATTATCACAATTATCACAATCATATGTACAATATCAGACCTATTAAACAATATTTTATCCTCTCTTACCTCTCACAGTTGTGGCCTGTGGTGTGACCCCTGCAGTTCAGACACTCGCCTGTAACTGGGTGGCACTGTTCACCGTTTCCGTTACAGAAGCAGGGCTGGCATTGAGGGAAGCCCCAGTGGTTGGGCTTACAGTTGCCACATTGCCGCCCATATGCGCCTGGCGCACATAAACACTGGCCTGTGTTGGGGTGGCAGAATAGGTTCTGAGAGCCAAGGGGGTTACAGTCACATGCTAAAGAGGAAGGGATCAGAACAACATCGTTAATGTTATTCTATGCTAATGGCTATGTTGGTGTTCATTGGTTTGTGTATGTGTAGTTTTAACTTACGTCTACATCCAGAGGATCCAAACAGGTAGGTGGCTGGGGCACAGGTGTCGCAGTTCTTTCCTAAAACGTTGGGTCGACACTGACACTGCCCACCGATATTGTCACACACTGTGCTCAGAGAACCTTGGGGTTCACACCTACACTCTGCCAGTGATAATTGAGAGACAAATGGCCTTTATTCAGCAAAACTCTGATTGTTTCCTGTCCATGCCTACTTTAATTTGGAAATTGTTTGAATGGCAGAAAGTTTAAAATAATGTACTTTTAAAGCTGAAGTATGCGATTTCTGCACCATTAGCATCACCAAACTAAATGGCAAAATAACGATTGCATTAAAGTAGGTTTCCCAAAAATGTCTCAAAAAGCATAAACAGATACTTAATTTTAGAAATCTCTAGTATTAAATACATTAAGCTACATTTGTTATTCCTCTGTCTTTCTCACCCAGAGCTCCATTGTGCAGAAGTGCTGACACACTTAAGATGTAATCTCTGCATATATCCATTAGGGGGATTGTAATAACACTCTGGCTGCGTTCCATACATCTGTATTTCTGGAACATCTCCCAGTCCTCCCGCTGCTGGGGTCCACCAGAAAATAGATCTAGATCTTGCACCTCTGGCAAAAGCACTATCTAAAGAAGTCAGAGATCAAGTGTATAAGTCAATAAACATGAATATTGTAATAAACCACTGTGTTGTAAATGTAGAGCTAGAGGGAAAAATGTATTTGCATTAGTGGGTATGTGTGTAATTGCAGATGTGAGATGGTTTATGTTATATTCATGCACAGCGGATGTTTCAAAAATTGTAAATTGTTTGTTTAGTGATAACTAAAGGTAAATGGAAAGCCATCACCATCACATAAAAAAATCAGTTTTTTATTCATAAAAAATAGCTCGATCTGACCACTTGATTTGTACATAATTCGTAAATAATTTTTTTTTATTCTAAAACTGTTATACATGTAATTAATATATAAATAAATACACTTACTGAATCAACAAGCGTGCGAGGAGAAGAGTGATAGCTGTACGATGAGTACTGTGGGAAGCTAATTCTCACGGTGTAATTCTGACCCTTCTCCAAACACACTGGACCAGGCAGAACCGCGTATCTGAAACACACAAACACAAGTTCAGGTCTCAAATACACAGTAAACTAAACTCTGCACACACACTAATGCAACCTTACCTGGATCCAGGGTGCAGTGAGACGGTCTGCTCATCATTGTATGTAGAAGTGCAGTGTGCTGCTGGGTAAGTGTCCCTGGGCCGCTCTATCTGTACTACAACCTGCTCCCAGTCATCTGGCAACTACAATAAACGCATCAAACACATGTGTGTGCTACCTGTGCAGCAGAAACTGTACGTTTGAAATTAAATATGGTATGTGTGGTTATTACCAGTGGTTCATAGCGGATCATTAATTTGTACTCCATGGATTGTGGTAAATTGTAAATGTTGAACGTCAGTGTTTCACCCTCTGGTACATTCGCAAATCCTTTACCTGTCCAGGTCGGTTTACGATCCAAAGGTAACGGTCTCTGAATCACTTTTACTTCCTGCATACAATCAATAAACACTCTGAATGTACTCATACAAATCAATTTAGCTCTGTTACATGTTACCGTGAAGAACACTCATTAGGCATCATTCATATAACAGCAGAATGAGCAGAACAAACTTCTGTGTATACACTAGTAAAAAAGCAATGTATTAAAAATACATTAATTTCATACTAAGTTCGAATCTATTAACATACTCGCTGAAGACTGATATAAAAATGAAACTTTATTTGGAGTACTACTTATGCACAATGCATATTTCTTAATATTAAGCCTAAAATGTGTTTTAATGTTACTGCTGATGAGGATTGTATGATCTTTGAATAATATCGTTCTTGAAGTGGCAGATATTTAAAGTTTACCTCAAGTATACTTATAGTTCCCCTTCAATTCAAAAATACTAAAGTGTGTTTTTAGTCGGACTTCAGCACTACTTCCGCACAATTAAAGTGCATTAAGCAGTTTAAAATGCATTTTAGTATATTTATTTTTCACTAAGGTATCTTTCATAAAACTATTTTTACATACGTACATTCTCTCACACATTTCCTCAAGTATTAGTAAAAGCAAACGTACAGAAATTGCTGCCCTTACTGCATGCACATTTTAACTTTCAATTAGTAACCATTTTATGTCAATATTGTTAATAGTTCGTCAAATTCTCGCAAAAAAAATTCTCGCATAAACGAAAGCATTTCATTTGTATTGTAAAACTTTTCTTAAGTAAATTATTGCAGTGAATTTTTTTTATAAATGTACATTATATAAATGATCACATTCAATACATTTGTAACAGCGATTTTATGTCAATTGTCATGTGGTTTGTTCACATTTACTTAAATGTTCACATTCAGTTGGTACATAAAACCATTCTTATGTAAATTATCAAATTAAATGATCAAAATTGTTTGTAAAATCAGGCTTATACAAACCGTCATGTGTAGTTTTTTCATAAAATCATTGTTATATTAGTTGTCACATTCAATTATTCGTGTCACAGTTTTATAATGTTAAATTATTTTAATTTTTAAATAAAAATCTGCTTTTATTATATGAATGAAGGCGGAAGTTACACTTACCGGTCCGAAGGAAGCATCCTCAGCTTCGTAAATATAGTGGTCCAGTGACGCAAAGTAGTACCCAGAATGCACTTGGTCGCATCGCCTACCAAACATATGCTTCTTACAAGCACACTGTCCTGTCTCCCGAGAACAACTACAGAGAGAACAAAAATATAAGGAAGAGTATTTACGTAGGCCTGGTGCTGTCGTGGCCTAATTGTTAGAGAGTCGGACTTGTAACCCGAAGGTCGTGGGTTCGAGTCTCAGGTCCGGCAGGGATTGTAGGTGGGGGGAGTGAATATACAGCACTCTCTTCCACCTTCAATACCACGAATGAGACCTAGAGCAAGGCACCGAACCCTCCACCGAATGCTCCACGAGCAGCTCAGCGTTGGCTGCCCAATGCTCCGGGTGTGTACTCACGTTGTGTGTGTGTGTGTGTGGACTTGGACTTGGACTTGGATGGGTTAAATGCAGAGCACAAATTCCAAGTATGGGAACACTTCACTTTAATGAATTTATTTATAATAAAACAATTAAAAATTGAATTGACGTAGGCTAGTTATGACAACCAATTATGGTTAACAAAGTAAAAGTGGGTACTTACTTATTATTCAAAGCCCCACCTACGTCACAGTCACATGGTCTGCAGCCATCCATATCATTACTAAGACCCCAGTTCTGAGGCTACAAGGGAAAACTGTGTTATGCACAAGCACAAATACACAGATCACATAAACTTGTAATAACGCTCTTTTACCAGACACTGGTCACAATTTCGTCCAGTCACAAGACGTTTGCAGTAACAGCTTCCTGTCTGTATATCACAGGGACTTCTTGCTGGGAGTGTGCCTAGAGGATTACAGCTGCATGCTGGGTTTACAAAAACACACACAAAAGAAAGAATAAAACAAACATGATCATAGAGGAAGCCAGGGGTCAACGCCTTGAATAAAACATGAAAAAAGCTGCTGGTGTGTGAATATGTGTGTTTACGCACGCAGACAGCCTAATGGGTCGTCACTGAGACCATGATGTCCCTTTTTACAGTGGTCACACCGTTGTCCCTCCACATTAGCTTTGCATCGACACTGTCCGGCAATCATATCTCTTACAACATCTGTAGCGCTGTCACATAAGCCTCCGTTCAGAGAACCATGTGGGTCACAATCACAGGCTAAACACAAACAGATGATTAAATACGAAAATATTAAATAGTACAATTCATTTATTCTATCTCAGTTTAATATGCAGAGTAAGTTTACTTTTAATTATTTAACTCTGAATTAAGTTATTCAATTGTACTTCCCTTCCAGAATAACATTTTCTTGATACTTTTCTCACCATGTAATCCAAGATGTTCATGTCTTTCTTTCTTCAGTCGCAAAGAAATTACGTTTTTTTGAGGAAAACATTCCAGGACTTTGCTCCATATAGTGGACTTCAATGGTGGCCAGTGGGTTGAAGGTCCAAACTGCATTTTCAGTGCAGCTTCAAAGGACTTATAGGTCTTATCTAGCGAAAAGATCGGTGGTCGTGAGTCGATGATTGAAACGCATTTGTCCGTGTTTCACTCCGTCTCGAATCACGCTCAAGGAAAGTGCTCGAGAAACAGTATCTCTTCCGCGGCTCGGTACGCTTTTTTTTTAGTAAGAGCAAGAGACTGTACGAAATTCACATTGCAGGATTTTGCTGATTTTTACGTAGAGAGCGTAACAGCACACCACATTAAAAGAAATTATCATTCATGTTTTCATAACCGCTGGCCAAATTCAAAAACGAAACAAAAATAATTTGAGAGCAAATAATTTTTTTGGGCTAGATACGACCCTTCCCTTATTCCTCGGCTGCACTGAAACAATGCAATTTGGACCTAGCTGTCACCATCGAAGTCCACTATATGAAAAAAAAACATGGAATGTTTTCCTCAAAAACCTTAATTTCTATTTGAATAAAAAAAGAAAGATTTTGACATCTTGGATGGCACTGGGGTGAGTAAATTATCATTATTTTTTTATTCTGAAATTGAACTAAACCTTTAACCCATAACATGCCTTCAAGTAATGCATATCATAAAAAGCTTTAAAGCATCTCTTCTGCAAAATCTATCCACTTAAAAGTGTTAAACACACGTACGCTCGCAGATCCTGGGGTCTCGGATGTTTCTGCCAGGGTGCCTGTAGTAAAAGGGTTTGCAGTTCTCACACCATTGACCCTCTGTGCTGTGCTGACAGTCATCACACACTCCTCCACTCCTATTTCCCGATGACAGATACACCGCCATGTCAAAATGACAGGAGTATGAGTGATAGTTACACTCACATTCTGAGAGAAAGAAAAAGCTGAGTGAACTAAGCACATTTCATTTCAATTCAGAATGCAGAAATGTCAGAAGGAAATAATGTTATGTTTTGTAATAAACTGTGGGCTGTCATACTCTTGCATGCATTTGTCTCTCGGCCCACTGCTGGTCTCCAGGGCAGATCTTGGTAAAACTCCTCACACTCTTCACAGTTCAGTCCAGTCGTGTGGTGATTACACATGCAATGACCATGAACCTGCACGCGCACACACACACACACACACACACACACACACACACACATTCCTGTATGACCCTCGAAGTGAGGTCCGGGTAAATTAACCTGCAGTGTGAGGACCACCATTTCTGCTATAGCTAGAAGTTAGTGAAAACAATATTTATACACTATGTGTTTCCAGGATTCAGAATATCACCTTGGATTATTTTTAAAAAAGGAAAAGAACCAGTTTTTACCAGCAGAGTGAGGACATTTTCATGGGGGCGCTATTGAGTCCGTTTCCGACTGAATTATTTTAAGCAATATTTTTATTTATTTATGGACAGTTCTAAGTCATTATTGAACTGAACTAAACTATCATCAGTTAGTAATGACTCAGAGCATCTTTACAACTACATTCATTTCTGTTTGCATCATTAAGCATGCTCCTGTTGATCACTATAAAGCGGTCTAAGAAATGCAAAAAAAGTCATTTTCAGATTGATTTAATTGTTAATTTAACATAGAAATTCACACCAACAAGTGTCTCAACATGAAGGCAAAGAGAACACCTGGACATGATTTTAAAACAGAAGCATTCGTGAAGCAGACCTCCTTTTCTTATTAACAATTGTGTTGTAGACAAAGTTCTTAACATCCTTCCAAGATCGTTCCTTCAGGACCTTTTCCTCTTCTAGGCCCTTCATGTCTGCTTTTCCAGGAACAAACCGTGCTAGATGTGTTTACTGACCTTCTCTCTTCCTCACACCACGGTCTCTTCACTGATCGCCTGTGTCTCTGCAAATGACAAGACAATATAGACTGTGTCACCATGAAAAACAGAGACCAAGAGATGTAGCTTTCTTGCACAGTCACAGAAAAGAAGTGAATGCATGATTTGGTCAAAAGTTATTTTATCCTCATAAAACATTTGTCCCAAAGATGTTAGCGTGAATCAGAGCTAATGAATGAATAATTAAAAGGATCAAGACATTAGAAATCAACTTTGCCTCAAACATATAAGAGGTCTTTGTGTTAAAACATGTTGCAAGTTTCATAGCTTAAGCTGTCCTCCTCGTTACAAACAAAGCATTTAATTAATTAAGCTCCAAAAACAGCTCGTTGTGATAGTGTGATCGGTGGCGTCACATGGGAAAATATATTTACTTTTCTTTACTTTTAGTCATTTAGTAGACATATATAGATATTTGACATCGACCAATAGCTATGAATCATCACTGTGAATAAGTGAATTAATGGTGATAAATACGTTTTAGTGCTTTGGACTTGTTTTTGATAAAAAATAAACAAGTAACAAATATGGAAAAAAGTATTTTAAGAATTAAACAAAAAATTGACCCTCAAAAATGTAAAATAAAATAAACAAACAAAATTAAGAAAACTATCCTATTACCCGTCATCTCCTCTTTTGAGGAAACACTAGAAAACAACTTGAACTGACTACATTTACATTTATGCATTTAGCAGCGCTTTTATCCAAAGCGACTTTGTCGCTATATTTATTCAGGCTATACATTTTGTTTTGTCAGTATGTGTTCCTGAGAATCAAACCCACAACCTTTGCGCTGATAACGTAATGCTCTACCACTGAGCCACAGGAACACTGGACTACAGTCCTATTCATGGTTTTAAAACAAGACATTTTAGGAGTGTCTTGTTTTGGTTGAAATAAATCCTATTAGCAATTTAAATAATTAAAATTAATTTAAACCAAAGATTATTTTGAAGAAAATACACTTACACTGTGGGCTAATTTGACTTGTTTTAAACTCCAAGTAAAGTGCAGAGTTTCCAGAACAGAGTTTCTAAAACACTGTTTCAGAACAGAACACAAACATCAAAGGCCATTTGGTGGACACGGCCTAAATGTGTTTTTATTTGTATAAACAGATTCAGTTAAAAGAATCATGAGTTCAGTATTGTATACTACACTGAATCATGAGATGTGTATTATGCTCCTACTGTAAAAACAAATAATTGTTCTAATAATTATTAGATTTATCAGTTATCAAAAATTATCAGTAAAAAAAATTATGAAACTTACCTTTAGCCAGTTTTTCCTCTTTTCTTTTTCTTCTTTTGGTGAGAAGGGCTTCTGCATTTATCTTGATTTGCATTCCTTTAACCACACTTTTATAAAACTCACTGCACTGTTCAGGTGCTTTCTGAGGAGAAGTCATCAGAACATCTGTCTGAAAAACAAAAAGTGACACCTCATCTTCTGAAGAGTAAAATAGACAAAACAGCTGCTATTATTTTAGATGATACAGGCCCAAACAAGATACAAAGATCAAAATATCTATAAAATAAACAGTGTTAAACCTAAACATCTTCTGATGAACTTTTAGATTCCCCGGTCAAATTTGTGTACAAATCATCACATGGTAATGTCATATACGTTAAATCCACACAATCTTGTGGGCAAGTTTAGTAACACATTCAGTTTTATCTGTGCTGTTTTAACCTTCCCGTTTATCAATTCTTTTGGCTGTTTTAAAACCTAATTAGTGACAGGGCTGCAAATAATTTACCGCCCAATCCTTGCTTAAATTACATCTGTTGCACTGCTTTTCTGTATCTGACGCCAAGTTCACGCACGGTTTAAAGTGTGTATGCGGCGTATATTTTGTTCTGCACCCATGTTAATGGTTGAGGTCCGGCAGTGCGTTCCGGGAGCTGTGTGTCTGAAGCAGTGCGGCCATCATTTCCACACAGAGTCTATTTTGCCGTGCTGCCACTTGCTTGAGCAATATAACCTTCTGGGGTCGAAGACCGCACCAGTCGCGTTTTTTCATGATGACTGAAAATAACTAAAATACTCAATGTTTGATTGTACAGATCAGAATAAGGTAACATTTGAAACTGCAAAGGGTTTAAAAACAATGTGATTTTGTAAAATAAAGCAAATAAATGGTGCACTTTGTCAAGTCTCTTCAGAGACACAATAAAACAAGCTGAATCTCCACAAATACTTGCCTCAAAAGACATGAGAAATATATGCACAGAAAGCTTGAAATGTCTACTTTCAAATTAAGTCAGTCATGTCGAAAACAAATATTCTCTGATAAAGTAATTAGTATGAAACCAACACAATCTCCAGTTTTGCTCATCTAAACTCATATCTAATGTGACCCACGGCCACGGCGATCACGTTTTTAAAATCTAACTATCCACGTGAGGCGATGCGAACATGTTCATTAAGTTCATTTCAGCTACGTTTTGTTTCTGGAAGAAGCTCTGAGAAGAATAACCCAGGATTTACCTCAGAAGAACAACACAACACGAGTCACGCAGCTGGATCCAGTGGAGGATATCATTTATACGAGTAAGATTGCTCCTGTTAGATGTTGTTGTGTTATACTGACGTAACATATACACACTTTACTAGTTAGACTTTCCCCAAACTATAATTCCTGACTAGATTTATGAAATCACCAACAAAATGTTGAATACGTGGCATTTCATTACATTCCTCTGGAATAGCTTCCTGATAACGTTTGGGGTTCAGACACACTCTCTCTGTTTAAATCACATCTCTTTAGCCAAGCATTCATATAATGCATCTCCTAATCGTGTACTGCAGTTATATCTGATCAAAGGAAGATTATTATGCTTTAGCTTGGATTGAACAGATCATTTTTGCCTGGATGGAACAACAGCTACACTCATTATGTCTCTATTTGTTTCTCTGTTTCTGGATTAACTGATCTGAGATGAACAAACACCTGAGAAGAGACGATGCCAACCCCTCAGAGGAAGCCAACCATCAGCGATTATACTGAATTAACCACATTTTGCCATAAGTTAATTATATTGAGTTTCTACAATATAAATCTATTTTAGAAACTTAATTTCCTATGAAGTTGCTTTGTAACGATTGTATCGTAAAAAGCGCTATAAAAATAATCTTGAATTGAATTTAAATAGCTCACAAGTCCAGGATGTGTTTTAATGTTCTATAAAACCACAAGATATAAAAGTGGTATGAGTGTTTACACAGTGAGTCTAAGAACGTTTGGCACAAAGTTGTGTTACTGTTCAAGTATATGTTCAATAATGTGCCTTTGGCCTTTACTGTGTATATTGTGATTATTCTGTGTTGCAAATAAAAATAGTCCAAATAATACAACCCTCTTAAAATGTTACTCTCCTCACATTCTGTGTTACCTGTTTCAGACTCATTCATATTGATGGTAGGCTTGCACTGTGTTGGCGGTGATCCCGGTGTTAATCCGCAACACGTTACGTCACTTTACTTATATATACACACTTCACTTTCCGTGTTCCGTCTCGCAGCTTTCAAAGTATACTCAGCCGCATTCTTTACTGATTTTTAGTTTTGTAGGAGTTTGTGTGAACCTGGTGTAACAATGCCTAAATCAGTATATGTATGTGTGCCCATCTCAAATCTACTAAAATAAGAACGCAGCACATACAGTATACTTGAGACTTTTAACTAATGCTGCGAATAGTTAACCAATTGTTCATTGGTAAAGGCAGGATTTTGTATATTTCATGACAACAACTATTTACGCTGTAGGTCACAATGCGGGTTTTGTTTTGAATGTAATTTTCACGGGAGGTGTTTTCAATTAATGCCACATTTACAACTGTTTATATAGACATGTATAAAATATAAATCTTACCTTCATCAACTTCTCCTCCTCTCTCGGGTCTTCCTTTTTGTTTGTCTCTGTGAGACAGAAGATGATCTTGGCGCTTTCACCTATAAAAGATTAAAAACAATCAAATACTAGTGCTTGATTTTCCAAAAGTACATAAACTACCTTTGATTAAGTAAGCTATAAGTAATATATTTCCCCGATTTCAGATAAGGCTTAAGTCTAGTCCCAGACTAAAATGTAAGTCTGATCTGTTTCAACTGAAATAATCTTGCAATGACTGATCTTAAAATATATCAGTGCCTTTGTTTTGTCTCAAGATGCAGCAATGTATTTCCTAAGCAAGTTTATAAAAATTACTTAAATATCCTAATTGAACTATGGCTAATCCTGGCTTGAACTATGGCCTAATCCTGGCTTAGTCTAAACCCTGTCTGTGAAACCAGGCCTTGGTCTATATGAAAGTACACTCACCGGCCACTTTATTAGGTACACCTGTTCATTTGCTTGGTAACACAAATTTCTAATCAGCCATTCACATGGCAGCAACTCAATGCATTTAGGCATCTAGATGTGGTGAAGGCGGCTTGCTGAAGTTCAAACCGAGCATCAGAACGGGAAGAAAGGGGATTTAAGTGACTCTCCACGTGGATGGTTGTTGGTGCCAGACGGGCTGGTCTGAGTATTTCAGAAACTGCTGATCTACTGGGATTTTCACACACAACCATCTCTAGGGTTTACAGAGAATGGTCTGAAAAGAAAATATCCAGTGAGAGGCAGTTGTGTGGATGAAAATGTCTTGTTGATGTCAGAGGAGAATGGGCAGACTGGTTAGAGATGATAGAAAGGCAACAGTAACTCAAATAACCCCTCGTTACAACCAACATATGCAGAACACCATCTCTGAACACACAACACGTCGAACCCTGAAGCAGATGGACTCCAGCAGCAGAAGACCACACCGGGTGCCGCTCCTCTCAGATAAGAACAGCACACGGAGGATACAATTCACACAGACTCACCAAAACTGGACAATACAAGATTGGAAAAACGTTGCCTGGTCTGATGAGTCTCGACTTCTGCTGCGACATTCAGATGTAGAGTCAGAATTTGGCGTAAAGAAAATGAAAGCATGGATCATCCTGCCTTGTCTCAACGGTTCAGGCTGGTGCTGGTGTAATGGTGTCGGGATATTTTCTTGGCACACTTTGGGCCTCTTAGTACCAATTGAGCATCGTTTAAATGCCACAGCCTACCTGAGTATTGTTTCTGACCACGTCCATCTCTTTATGACTACAGTGTACCCATCTTCTGATGTACTTCCAGCAGGATAATGCAGCATGTCACAAAGATCAAATCATCTCAGACTGGTTTCTTGAACATGACGATGACTTCACTTTACTCAAATGGCCTCCACAGTCCCCAGATCTCAATCCAATAGAGCACCTTTGGGATGTGGTGGAACGGGAGATTCTCATCATGGATGTGCAGCCGACAAATCTGCAGCAACTGTGTGATGCGATCATGTCAATATGGACCAAAATCTCTGAGGAATGTTTCCAACACCTTGTTGAATCTGTCACAAAGAATTAAGACAGTGAAGGCAAAGGGGTCCAAACAGGCAATGATCAATGATGCGCACTTAGATATTATGGTGGGCACTGCTGGATACTCTGTGGTAACGGTCCATTAATTTTCCGGCTTGAATAGGTCCAATGATACTTACTGTACAACTGCTGCACGGAGGTGTTAATGTCATGTGAAGGCATCTTCACAACAATAGGAAAAATACCAGTGTATTTGAAAGATAAAACTGGAAGTAAACTAAGATCTGCACGCTTCATTTTTAAAAATACGTCAGTGGCGCACAGAGTCAGACAACTGTATTTACACTGCAATAAATATAGGCCTATCTGTTTCCACTAACAATAGCTAGTGGAAAAGAATAAGATAAACTTTATTCTTTATAACTTTAATCTAAAATATTTATTCGATAACTATTTTAACAGTTGTTTTAAATTAATATTTGTATATATTTATTCTAAAACATAAAGACATCCCGGGTCATACTGGGCCACCAGAACCGAACTTGAAGGAGCGAGAGGGTCTGTGTGCTGCCTGGGTGTTCAGAGCCGAATATTGTGCACTGAGCCCCAGAAGGGGTTGGCGTTGTGATGTAGGGACATAGGTTTTCCTTCTGGGCCTCCCAGCGGAGCTGGTTCGGTGAGTCGCGACACTGATGTTCTCAGAGATGTTCCACTGGATGGGACTGACGATGAGGGCTGGAGGGATGATGGGTTCTGGTTACGAGTGAGATTCAGGTAGAGACTGTGTTGTCTGAGCTGTTGGAGGACCTGCGTCACGTGGTGACAATGTTCGGCCAGGTTCCGGGAGTATATGAGGATGTCATCGATGTACATGCTAATGAACCGATGGAGGAACTCCCGAAACACCTCATTCATAATGGTCTGGAAGATTGACAGTGAGTTTGACAGCCCAAACGATATAACCTGTATTTCCATTCCATTTCCGGCTTTGCTACCGTTCGGACGCTCTTGCTATTGCTCTGCGCTTTGCTCCCTATTTTTGTTCTTTTCTCAGATCTTTCTAAGATTTTTACTTCAGCAGATCAGCACAGTGCTCAAACAACACATTTTTGGGAAAAAAGGACTCTTTGCCTCCCACTGCCAGCAGTTTACATTCCAGAGACCGATAAATACAGCTGTCTACATTCAAACAGATGAGAGAAAATGCCTACTTGCTGCACGAACTGCCACAAACTTCTACAAAGGATTGTGGTTCTTGAAACAAAGTTATTTGCTGGACTTCCAAAACAGACGGAACATACAGCAGAGTCACCACGGACCCCTCAGCATACAGCCGGTGAGTCCTGTGAATCTAGTGAATCTCAACAGTTTATACCAAGTGTAGAGGTACAAGCGAAACTGATCGACGGACTAATCGATGGCACAAACAGGGAGCGAGACCCAAAGGCTCTCGAGACACCAGATTGTCACGAGTATCTCGTATTGCTGCTGTAGCATCCTCTACCCCAGATACGGCTATGACAAGACTTGTAAGCACTGGTATTCTACAACCCCTATACATCTTGAGAACAGATTTGAAGCATTGATGAATGTGGATGAGGAATCCCAAAATATGACAAAACTCGGATCGAATCAGCCAGCAGCTAACATTGCTACTAACAGGCGCTCAAGGTCGAGCAGACAGCATTCAGCTCAAAGCGCAGCCGAGCCCAGGACTCTGATAGTGGGCGACTCTATTATTAGAAACGTCAGTAGCAGGACTGCTACTACCTGCTGCTTTCCTCAAGCAACCGTTTCTGATGTGAACAAGGAACTTGAGCATTGTGATGAAGCACAAGACTGCAAATCGAGTCATCATCCATGTGGGAAGAATGATATTCGGAAAAGGCAGTCAGAAATGCTAAAGCAAGATTTCAGTGAACTCTTTGAAACACTTCAAAGACTTGAAGTTCAGTCGCTCATCAGTGGACCACTCCCAGCGAGGGAACTAACATGTTTTCACGGTTGCTTGGACTGAATACATGGCTACAAAGAACCTGCAGTACAAAAGGAGTCAACTTCATCGACAACTTCAATATTTTCTGGGGACACAGACAACTGTTTAAACTGGATGGTCTCCACCCAAACAAACTTGGTGCAAGAGTGCTAAAGGACAATTTCTATTTCTCCCTTCGTCATCCTTCAGTGGTGTGTGTCAATCCACTCACACAGTCACCTGGACAGAATATGAGTGACCACAGGACTTCATATCAGCTTCCGAGTCATTATGTGGTTGAAGAATCCCACAAGGATACTGATAACGCCACACAGCCAAAACAACCACTGCTCATGGACATCCCGGCTGAGCCCTGCCCACAGAGCTCATCACATGCAGACTGTGACGTATCACAACAGCTCCAAGACTCAGCACCCAAGGACAACTTTCTGGAAAACAGCCTGGGATGCCATGACAACACATTACAGTCACCGGAAACATCAGAGCTAGAGCCCCGCTCACCAGACACTCTATCCCTCTCCAGCATCTCCACTTCTAAGCTTTTCACAGAAAATGGAGGAATTGGTGTATGCTGGGACCAAACTCTCTGCAAGCCCGCAGATATCAACTAAAAAACGCGGGCCCCCAACCACCAAAGACGGCAGGCTCAGCTCTCCGCCTCCTCCTGTGAGAGCTCTCCGACCGCTGCCACAACGCAAGGGCCCAAACCCTCCTCCATCTGCTGTAGGTGAACCAAAACAACTGATAACAGCTCTCAGTGATATGTGTCGGGTCCCGCTATATTAGCAACAACATTCACGAACGTTTACAAAACAAGCGGGAACCCAGTGTGCCTGTAGCCTTCTCTATTTCTGTTTTATCACGTGATAGAAGGTCTAAGGCCTTCAAAAGGCGACGGCTGACCCATCTAATCTAAGGCCTGTTATGCATCAGTCTAAGATTGCTGTAGAGACAAAATTTAATTCCATCAAGTTAGCATTTTTAAACACTCTCACTAAAAATAAATCATTTGTGATCAATGATTTAATAACCACAAACAACCTGGATTTTATGTTTCTAATTGAAACATGGCTAGAAGACAACTGCAGTGCAACAGTCCTCACTGAAACAGCCCTCCTAACTTTAATTTTATAAGTGTCTGCAGGACTGTCAGGAGAGGTGGAGGTGTAGCTGCTCTGTTTAAAGATGTTTATCAATGCAAGCAAGTGTCATTTGGTCAGTACTTGTCTTTTGAATATCTAGGTATTGTGCTGAAAGGTGCTCCACGCATTCTGTTTATCATCATTTACAGGCCTCAAAATACTCCCCAGCCTTTGTTGAAGAGTTCACAGAACTGTTATCAATGATTTCCTCAGAGTTTGACTGTTTTGCTATTGCAGGGGATTTTAATATTCACATAGACAATGCTGAAATCAAAACTACAAAAGAAATTATAACTGTTTTAAACACTTTTGACCTGATTCAGCATGTGCACGGACCGACACACAATCGTGGACACACTTTAGATTTACTCATCAGTAGAGGTCTAAACATTTCATCCATTGTCATTAAGGATGTAGCTCTGTCTGATCACTTCTGTATTTTCTTTGATATATTGATCTCTGTCACCACTGAATCTAGATCTGTCTCTGTCAGAAAGAGATGCATTAATGAGAACACTAGTGTGCTATTTATGAAGGCAATATCTTTAACACCAAGCATTTCTGCAGACTCTGTTGATCTTCTCCTGGATTCATTTGACTCAAAAGTTAAGAATGTTATTGATGATATTGCACGATAAAGGTCAGCAAGAAGAATGGCAGACAAAAATCATTTTGGAGAAAATCAACAGCAGTTCAGAATATGAAAAGACAATGCAGAAAAGCTGAGCGGATGTGGCGGAAGACGAAACTAGAAATACACTATAGCATCTATAAAGACAGCCTTCATGCTTTCAATTTGGAACTAGCCACAGCTAGACAGACCTTCTTCTCAAACCTTATAAACAGTAATTTAAACAACACTGCACTCTTTTGCTACTGTTGAGAGACTGACAAACCCCCAAGTCAGATTCCCAGTGAAATGCTCTCTGACAGCAAATGCAATGAGTTTGCTTCCTTCTTTTCAGAGAAGATCAGTAATATCAGGAAGGAGATTGGCACATCTTCCTGTAATACAGGGTCACACAGATTCGACAGCAATCTCAAAAGAAGTGACTATGTCTGTTTTAAAACAATTGATAGCAAAATTTTGGAAGAAATAGTACAGCATCTCAAATCGTCAACCTGCTATCTTGACACACTTCCCACATCTTTTTCAAAAGTGTGCTTAACTGTTTAGAAGCAGATCTCTTAGAAGTGGTGAACACCTCACTTCTCTGGGACTTTTCCAAACTCCCTGAAAACTGCAGTTGTTAAGCCCCTTCTGAAAAGCGCAATCTTGATAACACCATGTTGAGCAACTATAGACCAATATCAAATCTTCCTTTCATAGGTAAGATTATTGAAAAGGTAGTTTTAATCAGCTGAACAACTACTTAAACTCAAATGGATTCCTGGATAATTTTCAATCTGGTTTCGCGTGCATCACAGCACAGAGACAGCACTCATTAAGATAATAAATGATATTCGCTTTAATTCTGATTCTGGCAAAATATCAGTGCTGGTACTACTAGATCTTAGTGCTGCGTTTGACACTGTCGATCATAACATACTTCTAGAGAGACTAGAAAACTGGGTCGGGCTTTCTGGGATGGCACTCAAATGGTTCAGGTCATACTTAGAAGGGAGAGGTTATTATGTGAGTATAGGAGAGAATAAGTCTAAGTGGACGTCCATGACATGTGGAGTCCCACAAGGCTCAATTCTTGCACCGCTGTTGTTTAGCCTGTATATGCTCCCACTAAGTCAGATAATGAGGAAGAACCAAATTGCCTATCACAGCTATGCTGATGATACCCAGATCTACCTAGCCTTATCTCCAAATGATTATAGCCCCATTGACTCCCTCTGCCAATGCATTGATGAAATTAACAGTTGGATGTGCCAAAACTTTCTTCAGTTAAACAAGGAGAAAACTGAAGTCATTGCATTTGGAAACAAAGATGAAGTTCTCAAGGTGAATGCATACCTTGACTCTAGGGTCAAACAACTAAAAAATCAAGTCAGAAATCTTGGGGTGATTCTGGAGACAGACCTTAGTTTTAGTAGTCATGTCAAAGCAGTAACTAAATCAGCATACTATCATCTCAAAACATTGCAAGAATTAGATGTTTTGTTTCCAGTCATGACTTGGAGAAACTTGTTCATGCCTTTATCACCAGCAGGGTGGATTATTGTAATGGTCTCCTCACCGGCCTTCCAAAGAAGACCATTAGACAGCTGCAGCTCATCCAGAACGCTGCTGCCAGGATTCTGACTAGAACCAGAAAATATGAGCATATCACACCAGTCCTCAGGTCCTTACACTGGCTTCCAGTTACATTTAGGATCGATTTTAAAGTACTTCTACCGTTTATAAGTCGCTCAATGGCCTAGGACCTAAATATATGTCAGATATGCTCACTGAATATAAACCTAACAGACCACTCAGATCATTAGGGTCGAGTCAGTTAGAAATACCAAGGGTTCACACAAAACAAGGAGTCCGCTTTTAGCTATTATGCCACCGCAGCTGGAACCAGCTTCCAGAAGAGATCAGATGTGCTAAAACATTAGCCACATTTAAATCCAGTCTCAAAACTCATCTATTTAGCTGTGCATTTGTTGAATGAGCTGTGCTACGTCCGAACTGACTGCATTGTATTTTATGTATAATCATTTTCTATTTAACTGTTTTAAATCTCATTTTAAATCAATTTCTATATCATTTTAAAACTCCTTGTTTTATTATTTTTAACTTCTTGTTTTTATTGCTGTGAATGATTATTTCACTTTCTTTTATGTAAAGCACTTTGAATTACCAATGTGTATGAAATGTGCTATACAAATAAACTTGCCTTGCCTTGCCTTGCCTAACCTTGTACTCATAGTGGCCTGATGGTGTGGTGAAAGCCGTCTTATACTCATCGCTCTCCCAGATACGAATTAGGTTATATGCGTTCCGCAGGTCCAACTTGGAGAATATGCAGGCTCCACGGAGTTCCTCAAGGGCAGCTGGGACCAGGGAAAGTGGGTACGGCAGCTTCACTGTTTGGGAATTTAGAGTAATGTAGTCGATGCAAGGCCTCAAGCCCCCATCCTTCTTGCCCGAAGCAGCAGCTGGAGGCCGCAGGGTGAGGTGGATGGTTGGATGAATACTTGACGCCGAGCCTCCTGGATGTAATCATCCATAGCCTTGCACTCCAGGATGGACAAAGGTTATACTCTACCCTTGGGTAACTTGGTCCCAGGCAGCAGGTCGATAGCACAGTCCCATGGCCTGTGAGGTGGTGAGCAGTGGCTGCCTGCTTACTGAAGACATCTTGGAAAGCCGCATAGTCAGATGGGATGGTGTGAACTTGTGCCGGCTCGGGGCTCTCAACGAGGGTGGATGAGAGTTGAGCTGGAATGGGGGAGGAGCGTGGCTTGGGTACCGTGGTGAGCATGGGCGTAACCACCATATACTTTGGGGGGGACCTGTCCCAATAGTGGAAAAATACCAATCTGTCCCCCCCAATAATAGGCCTATTATATTGTAATATGTGACATATGATATGCCCTCCTTTTATGAACCCTGGTTGAAGCCTAGTGGATATGTAGTTATTTCCAATTTTCCTTCAATTTAGGAAAAACAAGGGAAACAAAACTGTGTGACCACCCCCCCTCGATTGTACACTTGGTTGAGCCCGTAAACGCCGCTTGCGGCATCGTTTGAAAAAAACGCTCAGTCCGACTGTCACTGGTGCTTAAATGAAATGAAGGTAGGAGCTAAAAGAAAGAAGCAGGACGAACAGGCAGACATTCGCCTTTTTTTCAGACGGTAAGCAAGTAGACACCTAAAAAGTAGTGCCATGGTCAAAAATACCGCGGCAATTTTTTAATAAATGTGAAAAAAATATCACATTTAAATGGCTCAGTATTATAGCTAGGTAGCTAGCATGATACCCTGAAAATAGGCTGAATAATGAACTGCTGGAGTCACAGACCAAGGAGTTCCTGCACTTCCCACTCCATTGATAAGCCTCTATTCATTCGTTGATGGCCTGGCCTGTTTGTTTTTACGATCTGATCCGCGACTGAACTTAAAACAAAATATCTGGGGGAGGGCTCACATTTGGACCCCCCCAATATCTATACCATGGTTGCGCCCCTGGTGGTGAGACAGTTATGTTGCCAGAACTCACTCCAGCGAGTGATCGCACATAGTTTCCATCTGACCTCTGGAGAATGGAGGGTTAAGCCAGAGCGTCCCAGGATGATATCCACAGTAGGTCCCTCTAGTACCAGAAAGGTGATGGTCTCTTCATGCAGGCACCCACACAGTTTCAAAGGGTGAGCAGTGTATTTTACTCACCCATGCCCCAACAGATTTCCCTGAATGGTTTCGACTCTGAGCTCCTAGGCATGGTGTCGGGGCAGGTGAAGACGGCTTAGGAGGTCTTGGGATATAAAATTGCCCGAGGAGCCAGAGTCAACCAGGGCAGAGATTGCAACAGAGTGATCAGGGGTGAGTAGTTGTACTGATAACAAAGATAACGTGGAAATGTCTGGCTCTAGTTGGAGGGTACTCACCGCAGGGCGTGGGGTCTGACAGTTCTGGATGAAGTGATCAGCAGCTGCACAGTAGAGGAAAATGCGGCCGCCAATGCGGAGTGCACGTTTTGCACGAGTGAGACGGATGGAATCAACGCATGGATTCTGGTACTGGAAGACTGACGGTGGGTGATGCAAGCTGGCGGCGGCTTTGTTGGCTGGCATGCCAATAAGCGTTGTGAAATACAGGTGACTTTTGCATGAAATTTTCCAATCCGATCATGTCATTGTAGACTGACATAGCTGCCGGATGTTTGGACCCAGTCCATGACGATAGGAGCTGTGGGCACCGCCTCATTGCATCCGCTAGTTGCCGCTAGCGTGCAAAACTGTAGAGTGTAATCACTGACGGTGGAGAAACCCTGGCTCAGCCGCAGCAGTTGATCAGACACTGCCAACACTCCGGTACCTGAACTAAACACCTCCTTGAAATGGTTAATGAAAGCATCATACGAGTTGATTACGAGACTACTAGCATTCCATATAGCTCGGTCCCACAACAGAGCTTTGCCGGTTAACAGTGAAATGAGAAAGGCTACCTTAGAACGCCCAGTGAGGAACCTTTGGGGTTGCATTTCTATGAAGAGCCACTTGTAACGGAAGCTGCCCCACTCAGCTGCATCGCATGCGTAGGAAGCAGGCAAGGCCATGGGACTTCCAGAGGCAGCAAGAGGAGAAGTGACTGTGTGAGAGAAGTCCGGATTATCGGCGCCGATATTAATCATTTTTACGATTATCGATATCGGCCATTTTCAAAACAGATTTGCCGATTTTTTTTTATTATAAATACATTATGCAAACAAACATACTATTTACAGGTGACATTATTTATTGGTGAATAAATAATACAGGTGAAATTATTTAATTTTTAAATGCGCTATTTGGCTCGATGCAGCCCGTCTGAGCTCAACACTGTGAGAGTGAGGCGATCTCTCAATCTCTGAGAGCAATCTCCGCCCACCGCTCATCTGATATGTAGAGAGTCACGAGTCCGACCAATCAACGCGGAAAACTGAAGGCAGTCTCACACCGAGAGCACTTGCTAACTGGAGCTGCCTCAGTGATCACGCATCAGTTGTCTCTCAAAAGGTACAATACGATTGTAATAAATCACAATCCACTACACTGAAGTTGCAAAACACCTCAATATAACCCATGATGTCCGCGATGCGGAAAAGGCGGGCGGAATCGTGGAATGCAGTCATATAATGGAATTGACCGTATAACGCGGAATGTCACGGAATGTGTCGAAGTTTGGATGAATTCATCAAAAGTAGGTCAGTACACTTAAATCGACTCGCGCTATGGACTAGTATATATAAATATTAAGCCGCAAAAACACTATTTAAATATGAATCCTGCATGTTCTGCATCTCTGTTAATGAATGACACAGACGTGCGGTTTCATTTACTGCACACACACATACTGAAGCGCGTGATGCTCGCGGTGTTTTCAGCGTCTGCCGTCTCACTAAATGAGGACATAAATACATGAACAACATCCCCAGAACTGCTCAGAGAGTCACTTCATGAGCATTTGACCGTTTCATTTGAGTAAAACGATCGTCATATCATATATACATAGGCTACAGAAACCTAAAAGGTCCTCATGGCAACCTGTCAAAATATAAGTTCGGTTTAGCGAATATATTACTGTATCGTAATACAACTACAACAATTATTACAACTTTTGTTGAACACAATCACGCTAAATCGTTTACTTTAAGTTTTACAAAATGTTTACAGAATGCTTCTGGGTGATCCCTGCACTTATGTTGTTTTTAATATTACTGTTTATTTAATGTTGTTGTTATTAACAGTTTTCAGAATTAAAGACATGTTTAAAAGCATTTAAAGAACGTTTTTTCAGAGCTCTTGTTATTAATTTTGGCATTCATTTTCATTTTACACCAGACACGTATATCGGTTCAAAATATCGGTTATCGGTCTACTTGATCTGTAATAATCGGTATCGGTCCTGAAAACACATATCGGTCGACCCTATTGAGAATTTTAACTAATGATGCGAGTATGAATTGGTAAAAGGCAGGGATGTATATTTCATGACAACCACTATTTACGCTGTAGGTCACAATGCGGGTTTTGTTTTGAATGTCATTTTACGGGAGGTGTTTTCAATTAATGCCACATTTACAACTGTTTACATAGACGTATAAAATATAAAATTAAAATCTTACCTTCATCCACTTCTCCTCCTCTCTCGGGTCTTCCTTTTTTGTTTGTCTCTGCGAGACAGAAGTTGATGCAGCGCTTTCACCTATAAAGATTAAAACAAATCAAATACTAGTGTTTGATTTTCCAAAAGTACATAAACTACCTTTGATTAAGTAAGCTATAAGTAATAAATTTGGTATATGTGAAAGGATATTTCTACTACATGTTAAAAGTGTTACTGTCCAGCAGAAGATTGTATAGCCAAAGAAAAATGTAAAAGTAATTTGTGTTCTCTTAATGACTCCAACGGCCAAAGCCACTATTTAACAGATGTAGGATACAACATACAGCTGCACTATCAAATAAGCAAACAGTGCATACATACCGCTTACTGAAGGATGACATCTTTATTCAATCTTTTTTCTTATGGTTTGGTGAGTGGTGACAGAAACACTGTTCCTCCAAAATATCATCAGACTGTACATAAAATGCATAATTATCATGAGATCGTTAAAGAGACACTTTACCATCGTCATTGTGAAGATGTTCTATTTGACCTTCTGATATTTAGATAAGTTCAACAGTAACTAACACTTTGCTATAAGGTTCATTAGTTAACTACTTTAGTTAAACTAAAAATGAACAATAATTCTACAGCATTTATTAATCTTAGTTTTGTCAATATTTTATTGTATTAATGTATTATTGAAATCCAATGTTGTGCTTGTTAATGCACTGTGAATTAACATGAACAAACAATGAATGACTGTATTTTCATTAACGTTAACAGAGTAATAAATACAGCAATAATTGTCCGTTCATGTTAGTTAATACATTAACCAACATTATCTAATGGGACTTTATTGTAAAGTGTTACCAGTAAGTGTGTATTAAAACAGTACAATACCAAATTGACAGACGGGTTATTGAGCATATGACATCTTAGTTTCTTTGCAGATATATGGCTACGAAGTTGCAAAAGTGCAATGTCTGTAAAGCTGCAGTGTAGTTGTAGATGTACAATAATGAACAACAATAGTGAGTTAATGTATTACTCATGAACAACTATTGCATTGAATGAATAGTTTGTTTGTTTGAACGGTCAACTATTGTTGCACGTAAACTAGGCTATAATAGGCCAAACCACACTGAAACGCAGACGTGATGCCCCACTCGTGGTGATGAGTGAGTCATGCAGATTTGTGTTTCAGAGCAAAAGATAAGGTCGTTTACTGTCATATAAAGTTAAACTCAGTCTGCCTCACCTAGTGAAAGACCGAGGATGTGCTCCACAGACTGAAGGAGATAGCGGTTTTTATTGTATTTATTGTACTCGCTCTAAAGATGTACATGGATTTTTGGTAACGCTTTACATTAAGGTTCATTACTTAACTACTTTAACATGAACAACACTTTTACAGCAATTATTAGTTGATATTGACATTATTAAAATCAAAAGTCGCATTTGTTAACATTAGTTAATGCACTGACTGAACCGTCAAACTAACAATGAACAGTTGTATTTTAGTAACTAACATTAACATTGATTAAGGTTACTGCAGCAAATAGTTAAAAGGATAGTTGAACCCAAAATGAAAATTGTCATTAATTACTCTCCCTCAGGTCGTTCCAAACCCGTCAGACCTTCGTTCATCTTCAGAACACAAATTAAGATATTTGATGAAACCCGAGAGCTGATCCTCCGTAGACAGCAAGGGTACTACCACGATCAAGACACAGAAACTTAGCAAGGACATCGGTAAAATAATCCATGTGTCAGTGATTCAACAGTCATTTTACAAACCTACGAGAACATTTTCTGTGCTCAAAGAACTGTATAATAGTAATGACTTGCTATGCTATGATCTGAATGTAAACACGGCGCACATGCATGTTCTGTGTCAATAGCATCACGCCACGCGGATTACGTTCAGATCATAGCATGCCTCGTGATACTCTCCAAAATGGTGCCAGGGTGATGTGGAGGCGAACTGTTGAATAAAGTCATTATTTTCGGGGTTTTGCACACAAAAACTATTCTCGTAGCTTCTTAAAACGGCTGTTGAATCGCTGATGACTAGGGATGTAAATCGGATGGTTCGTCACGATTCGATACGATATCGATTCTCATAAACAGCGATACGATATTTGCAGATACCTCAAAAATTATACGATTCGATTCAGGAGTATATCGATCGATATATCAATATTATATACATATTTTAAACAGCCATCTACATTTTATTAACTCACAAATGCAACCAAAATATATAACATGAACATAAATCTAAAAATGCTGCTATGGGCTCAGCGCTAAACATCTTTTCTACTGATAACCAAATTACAAGCAACAGCAAAAATAAATACAATAGAAGACACAAGTTCAGTAAACAGTGCTTTTCAGGTTTTCAGCTCAGTCTAAAATACATTATCATGTACACTACAGAAATATAATAATCAAATGTAAAATAACTGCATAGTATTCACTGTATAAATTAAATAGGCTGTAAATTAATACTTTTTGTATCTAACACTAACCTACTCTTTATAAGGATATTAGCCAAAACATGCATTTTGATGCAGTTTTGTCTGAATTATTCATCCATGCTCAACCGCTCAGTATTCACGCAGAGTTGACACGGCTGTCTGTGCGTGCGCTTCAGATGTGTGCGCGTGCGCTTCAGATGGTGCGCGCGTGCGCTTCAGATGTGTGTCTGTGTGCGGCGCTTCAGATGTGCGCGTGCGCTTCAGATGGTGCGCTTCAGATGTGCGCGTGCGCTTCAGATGTGCGCGTGCGCTTCAGATGTGTGTCTGTGTGCGTGCGCTTCAGATGTGTGCGCGTGCGCTTCAGATGGGTGCGCGTGCGCTTCAGATGTGTGTCTGTGTGCGTGCGCTTCAGATGTGTGCGCGTGCGCTTCAGATGTGTGCGCGCGTGCGCTTCAGATGTGCGCGTGCGCTTCAGATGGAGTGCGCGTGCGCTTCAGATGTGTGTCTGTGTGCGTGCGCTTCAGATGTGTGCGTGCGCTTCAGATGTGCGCGTGCGCTTCAGATGTGCGCGCGCGCTTCAGATGAGTGCGCGTGCGCTTCAGATGTGTGTGTGCGTGCGCTTCAGATGTGCGCGTGCGCTTCAGATGTGCGCGTGCGCTTCAGATGTGTGCGCGTGCGCTTCAGATGTGTGCGCGTGCGCTTCAGATGGGTGCGCGTGCGCTTCAGATGGGTGCGCGTGCGCTTCAGATGACTGTGTGCGTGCGCTTCAGATGGAGTGCGCGTGCACTTCAGATGTGTGTCTGTGCACGTGCGCTTCAGATGTGTGTGCGCTTCCAGATGTGTGCGCGTGCGCTTCAGATGTGCGTGCGCTTCAGATGTGTGCGCGTGCGCTTCAGATGTGCGCGGCGCTTCAGATGTGCGCGTGCGCTTCAGATGTGTGCGCGTGCGCTTCAGATGGGTGCGCGTGCGCTTCAGATGGGTGCGCGTGCGCTTCAGATGGGTGCGCGTGCGCTTCAGATGACTGTGTGCGTGCGCTTCAGATGTGTGCGAGTGCGCTTCAGATGTGTGTTCAGTGCGTGGAAAACTTCTCACACAGCGCTCGACTCCAACAATCCCGAGCGTCTTATATGCTCGCCTCGTGCCTTCGGGCAGTGCTTATATCGAGTCCTGATACGTGAGATTGAAGGAGAACGCACGCGTTGGCTGTAATGCATAGACGGACATTATATGAAAATGTGGACAGTGCCAAAATAAAGGTGCCTTTTTATACAACAGATATCGATATTTTACGCGTGGCATTGATGCATCGTATCGTCATACATTGTATCGATATATCGATGAATCGTTACACCCCTACTGATGACACATGGACTATTTTACCGATGTTATTACTATATTTCTGTGTCTTGATCGTGGTAATACACTTGCTGTCTACGCAGGGTCAGAGAATCAAAAATATCTTAATTTGTGTTCTGAAGATGAACGAATGTCTGACGGGTTTGGAACAACATCAGGGAGAGCAATTTATGACAATTTTAATTTTGGGGTCAACTATCCCTTTAATAAATTAAACAATGTTAACAAACGACAACTTACAGTTAAACTGTAAAGTGTTCAAGACCTACTATCTTCACAATCTGCATCATATTCTCTACTGTAGTCCATGTAAATGTGTCTGGCCTAACAGCCATGAGCCGTAATCTAGCACTAATAATTACGATTTTACTGAAGGATTTATCACAAATCATCACACTGGTTCTGGGAATTAACTGTTCTCTCTTATCTTATAATGATTCCAGATCCTTGAATTGATTTATATTATGTTATCACGTTGTGTTGTTTAATTTGAAAAATTGAAAATTAGTTACTAAAGACTACTAAAAGATTTAGTAAAGACACATACCTGTGCTGACTTTCCTTCCATGGACTTTCCTTCTGCTACCTGCACACCAAAGAGAAGATTGAACAATGATGCATTAGTTTAGACAAAATATTTCCAGTCACAGGTTACAATTAACATTGTTATACAGTACTACTTAACAGACATGTTTCAGCATTCAGTTATTTACATGAGTTTAGAGAGAAACAAATTAAAAAAGACATGCATACATATATATATATGTGTGTTTGCTGACAGAAAAGCTAATGAAAGGTCCTCCACTGACAGCTCAAGTTCACTGTTGTTAGTTCTTAGCTCTACTGCTTGTACCACACACCCCTCCCCCACTCAGTGCTGCCGCACCCCTCTCCCACTCCTCTCCCCCCCCCCAGCGCTGCCGCACCCCTCCCCCACTCCTCTCCCATAAGTTACAGAAGTAACACTTTGCTCTGCCAACTGATGTTGAAAACATGCCGTGTAAAACAGGTCACACATGCAAATCAAACTGACGTCAGAGAAGTGACATTCATTTGATGAAAATCGAATGATAAATATATTGGCCTACACTTCAGACATAATAAACCAATTTCAGTGTGGGATTTTCACCCAATTATCACTCAAAGAAATTCGAACTTAATTTTAAATTCTGTTTAACTTAATTGATGTAAAATGATACAGCATCTTGATGACTGATATTTGATGTGAAATTGATATCAAAGTACCCGCTGGGTTGAGGACCAGGCCTTAAATCATAAAATCTTGCATGTACTCTAAAAACCACCACCCAATGCGATAATCATAACCAACAAATAAATAAATAAAATGCTAGCAATGATAAATATGGTAAAAGCTTACCTGCAGTGCTGGAGCAGCGCTTCTTTCTCCTCTTCAATCTCTCCGTTGTCTGCACGACGCGCTGTGCTGTGAGGAGTGGGGAGGGTGGGCGTGGCCATCAATTAAGGCCTGGCAGCAGCCAGCTAAAAGTGTTTCACCAAATCCTCCAGTATTTAGAGTA
This sequence comes from Gymnocypris eckloni scoliostomus, assembly GCA_027564155.1. Lineage (NCBI taxonomy): Eukaryota > Metazoa > Chordata > Actinopteri > Cypriniformes > Cyprinidae > Gymnocypris > Gymnocypris eckloni. The sequence goes on along the minus strand of CM050432.1, from coordinate 21,294,855 downwards.
CATGTTCATTTAAATTAATATTAACACTATTACAACGACAGTGATTACTGTACTCAAGTGCACATACTACAATAGATCAGTAGTGAAGTACTCAAATAATTAATGTACTGTGAAACTCTTCAAGTAAATTAAAAATATAATTATTTTGTATAAGCAGCAAGATATACTTAGTGCTAAAATTAAAAACAGTATGCACAATTCAGAATAAATACAAGATTATAATTGTTGATACATTAATGAAACCAATCCTTGTTAATTATATATATATATATTATATTTTGTATTATTAAAGTGAATCATGTACTTAGTTACTTTCTGTCAATAATGTATATGTTATGTAAATATCACATTTGTATCCATAGTAGTTTCCTTACCATGAAAACAAAAGTGGTCCTTCACATAGTTTGTATGTAAATTGCTGTTATTTCTTGCTGACATTGAGCATGAGATGCTGAACTCGTGCCATCAGGCAGAAAGAAATTAATGCAGCAAAAACAAACCAGAGTTGTGAATAAAGTTATAAGATTGCATCTTATTTCTGTGAATTTTCCATGTTAGATATGTGAGTACTATTGAATGCATGGTGTTTCGTCATGTTCAGTGCCCGAGTCCATCTCTGAAAGTTCCTGATCTTTGAAAAAGTACTACCTCGTGAGCAGGGTCTTTCTGAGGGGCAGGTTTTTACCCGGACCTTTATTTAGGTCCTGGTTCCTGTGGTGTACCGGCCCAAAGTCCCTAGCTCCTGGGGAAAGTTCCCTCGGTGGAAAAGGGCTTGGAGTAAAACAGACACACACTTGTTCAGCTGCTGTGTACGGCCACAGAGACTCCTCATATCAACTACAGCTCATGTGAACGGACACACACTTGTTCAGCTGCTGTGTACGGCCACAGAGACTCCTCATATCAACTACAGCTCACGTGAACGGACACACACTTGTTCAGCTGCTGTGTACGGCCACAGAGACTCCTAATATCAACTACAGCTCATGTGAACAGACACACACTTGTTCAGCTGCTGTGTACGGCCACAGAGACTCCTCATATCAACTACAGCTCATGTGAACGGACACACACTTGTTCAGCTGCTGTGTACGGCCACAGAGACTCTAATATCAACTACAGCTCATGTGAACAGACACACACTTGTTCAGCTGCTGTGTACGGCCACAGAGACTCCTCATATCAACTACAGCTCACGTGAACGGACACACACTTGTTCAGCTGTTGTGTACGGCCACAGAGACTCCTAATATCAACTACAGCTCATGTGAACGGACACACACTTGTTCAGCTGCTGTGTACGGCCACAGAGACTCCTAATATCAACTACAGCTCATGTGAACGGACACACACTTGTTCAGCTGTTGTGTACGGCCACAGAGACTCCTAATATCAACTACAGCTCATGTGAGCGGACACACACTCGTTCGGCTGCTGTATGCGGCCACAGAGACTCCTAATATCAACTACAGCTCATGTGAGCGGACACACACTTGTTCGGCTGCTGTGTACGGCCACAGAGACTCCTAATATCAACTACAGCTCATGTGAACGGACACACACTTGTTCAGCTGTTGTGTGCACGGCCACACAGAGACTCCTAATATCAACTACAGCTCATGTGAATGGAAACACACTTGTTCGGCTGTTGTGTACGGCCACAGAGACTCCTAATATCAACTACAGCTCATGTGAACGGACACACACTTGTTCAGCTGTTGTGTACGGCCACAGAGACTCCTAATATCAACTACAGCTCATGTGAACACACACACACTTGTTCATCTGCTGTGTACAATTCTGTTCGGACAGGATTAGTTTAACATTTAGAGATGGAGTAAAGTAATTATTACCACATCTTCTCTGTGATTTCTGTCTCGATGTGCATCTCATTACAGACAATCTCAGGACAGATTATGATGACTTTTACCTTCTGTAAAAGGTCATGAAAAAATTTCTCAGGTGATGCTGATCCTGTGCTAACAGACAAATATTAGGCCAGTTCCTATTTAAAAGTAGTTTTCCATACTTGTTTCACGTATGAAGGCTCTTGAAGCTTTCAGTTGTCTTCTAGTTATCGGGACACGTCTGAGTCAAACCTCACGTGTTCTCCACATACAGTTCAGATCAAACAGAAGGGTGAAAGCACTTGTTAGAGGAACAACATTTATTTAACCTTAGATAAGTGCCTTTTCAGACAGAATCCAATCTGTGTTACTGAGATCACTCATCACGTGTGAATTGGCCATTAATATTACGGATGTCCTCAGGTAATATACATTACTCCTCTGCTCTTGTAAATCCAATCCCATCTGAATAGGGCTAGAGATGTTAGTGATTCTTGCATACGAGCTCCTAAAGCTTTCCCTTCATTCTAGAGACTTGTCATCTTAATATGATACGCAGGGGACCCGAGACAAACACCATTTAACGTTTAAGGCTGGTAAGATCTTTCTAGAACAGATGTATACTGGTATATGAAAACTGAAGAGTAGATGTATGTGTCAGGGTAATAACGGAGTCAGGGTGGTGTTGCTCCTGATCAGATGGCTTTTACAGCACTGTGCTATGCAGGCTTGAGGTCAGATGTAAACCTTCCCTAACATGTACTTGAGCTGAATAAAACCGCTTTCATCTGATGTAGAACAGCACTTCTTCACCAACACTGTTGTGTCTGTGCACCAAACTTTATTCAGATAATGATTTAGTTTTTTGTTTGTAAGGAAGCCTATATTGAGCAGTTAGCTAGTTATTCAGCAGTGGGGTGTTAAAGACTGTATGAGCGTCCAGTATATAAAAACAATAGCCAAAAGATTCACAGATATGCATCTCTTAATGAATGCCCAGCAATTTCTCTGGTAAACATGATCAGACAACACTGACTAAAGACAGGGCAATTGGGGTCTAAACAATAAAAGCAGAAACACTGGAGCTCATCTGTAATGTTATATCTGCCTAATTATCTGGGGTGGACAGTAATGTAAATTAAGTATTTTTACTTTGTTACTGTACATTTTTAAAGGATCTTTACTTTATCAGAGCATTTTTATTTGTTTAAACTTTTACTCCACTTGATTCCAGGGTTTAATTTAAAAAAATCCACTTAATTTCATAAACGTCATTCCTCATTATTTTTGAAGTTTAGAAATCGTCACGTGCTCGAAACGCAAAAAGCGGTGTCCGATTCGTGAACGAACCGAGTCTTTGAATCAAACAGTTCAATCGGTTCATCAATCACGCTAAAAGATTCACTCGTTCATTCGTGTTGTCGAGTGAACAACTCACTGATTCAAATGAATCGGTTCGAACGAGTCACTGACTGGACCCGGGAAACTGAAGTGTGCACGCGACTGATGCATGTAAGTTACTAAAACAGAATGTTATAATATTGTAAATGAAGTCTCGACTGTCTGTTGTTTGTAAGCTAAATGTGATGTAAGAGAGTGAGATGTTTAAGCCTGCTGCATGGACTGCTTTAATGTGGACATGTCCGTATAAATGTGCACTGAGCTCTGATGCACGTGCATTTTCAGCAGCTGCAGATGCAATTTCAAATGATGCAAAACTAGTATGTTTTGTATAGTGTTCATTGGGACATTTGGCCCTGTTACATTTTAATATTTTATGTTTATAATTGTCAAAACATGTACACACGTTGTTTTACTCAGTTTTTTATATCATATATTTTGTTTATTTGCACTTATTTTGTTTATTTGCACTCTAGAGCCCAGTTTCACAGACAGGGATTAGCGGAAGTCAGGACTTGGCCTTTAATTATGGTATTTAAGTAAGAAAACAACATTTCTGGGGCCATATTCATAAAATATTAAATATCGGTGTGCTCTAACGTTAATATCTAGGAAAGTATGAATATTTATACACTTTCAATTATTATACTTTTCTTTAATATAAAAGGTATACTTTTACAAATGCAAGGAATCGGTCTTTGTCAGGTGACGTCACACTCACGAGAATCAAAGTGTGACACTTACACACTGAGCCTGGAGAGACGGTCAGCTACACACTAGGGTTGTGACGGTGAGGACATTTCCCACCGGTTAATCGACGGTTATACCGGTATCACCGTGGGGTGGGGGGTCGTTTGAGTTTTCCCTCGCTTTCCTTAGGTTTTAAATACCCCGTAAGCGTCATGCGTGTTTTACTTTGACTTTTATATCAGCGGCAGGCGTCAAGCACTTTTAAATAAAATAAAAATCAGCAAATACTGTGGAACCAAATAAATGAGAAACTAATGTTTTTGTAACATTATCAGTTAGAGCAGGGATGCCCAATAGATCGATCATGAAGGCAATGCTGGAAGATGCGCTTTAGGTCAGTGTTTCTCAACCAGGGGGGCGAGAGATAAAACTACAATATAATTTATTCACTAATATTATGACTCGCATGTTAAGTCATGTAAAAAAATATATAGGCTATAAATAAATAACAGTCCCACCTCTCTACGTATTCTGTTTCGGAGCTGCACATGTTTCTCATCGCGCTGTGAATACAGACTGAATCGTGGCTCAAAACAGCTGTATGAGCAAACTACAGCTCTCGCTGGATAAAAGAAGCCAGTGTCACACTAGTACACACACAAGTTTTGATGGGCGACTATTGTAATCAAGGTAAAGCTGATTGCAGCGACATGATCTTGCATTAGGCGTGTGTTGTGTCAGGCGCGTGTATACAGATCAGTATATTCACATAGTTGACACAGCGAGTGTTTTATAGCGGATGCTCGTTTGTGTTCGTGTGTGTTGGAGGAGTTTGTGAGGATCAGTGGTGTGTATACGGGCATCAGACGCTCCAAACAGCTTGTTCTTACAGAGGAACTAATGATGGCGTCTTGAATAATAATAAAACAATATTTTATTTTTTATTATTAAATTAATGCAATATAAAGATACATCCCAACAAGCCTTTTTAATTATTTATTTAATATGTATTTTATCATTTATTTACTGTTCACTTGGTAGATCTCGGTGAGTTTTCTCCCTGACTTAGATTAATGTCAGACGAGAAGTCTTTTACATACTGTAAGTACAATATTATATACATTACGGTTCCTAAAAATATTGCTGAGATATTATCTCGGTACCGTATCTACTTGGTTTGCATCTGTTTCTCCAGTATGAAGATTTAATCTGTCTTTATTGTACAGCTCTGTACACTTTCAGTTCACTGCTCGATGCAACGATACCTTCAAAATGGCGCTTCGGTGACGTCACACATAATAAACGCATGTGATTGACAAAGACCGATTGCACGTCTTCATCTGATGCATCAGTTGTCAAACAACTGAAAACAATGAAGTACCTTGCATGTCAAAAATTATGCTAAAGGGGAACCTTGAGCATTAAAAAAGCAAAGCTGAAGGATCCTGACCACATATGTGATGAATTGGGAGTGAGAAGGCCCTGATTTATTGATAGAAATACTGTAGAACGAGGTGTATATACACAGCTGACTCACCTATTTACCTCAGCGGTTTTCTGCATCCCTCTGCCACCTGTCTCCTCTCTCTCTCTCTCTCTCTCTCTCTCTCGCTCTCTCTCGGCTGGTTCCTATTCCCAAGATAGGGTTAGGAGCTACTCTGGGTTTGAGTGAAGGTCCAGGCTTGGAGACTGTCCTCAGACAGCACGCCAAAGACCATTATTGAACTCTATTCCATCATTTGTAAGTGTGAATTCATGAAAACCCCTGCCACAGATGATCAGACATGTTTTTCTTGATTTATTTTTATTATGATATGACCGTGGGTAGTGTGAAGTGAAGTGAAGTGAAGTGGCAGAAAGGTTTAAGGATAGTCTCAGACAAAAATGCATGTTAAAGCCAAATTTAAAAATGCAAAAATTAAAATATGTCAGTGCCATTGTTTTTCTCTAGACACACACCAGTAATGTACTGTTCGAAGGCATTTTTATTAAAGCTACTCAGATATCCTGATTTAACTAAGGCCTAGTCCTGGTTTAAGCTAAGCCTTGTCTGTTAAGCTGGGCCTAAATACTGAAGTACATTTAAAATCTAGTACTGTTGAACTCTTACTCAAGGAAGATTGAAAATGAATAATTGTACAGGACTAATGTTTCATTAGTGTATCTGTACTTTACCCAAGTAAATGCATATGGAATTATTCATGACAAACCTAGATGTGAAATGTATTATAATAAGCTTTTTGTGATATACTTTAAAGGTCTGATTAAATGAATAGTTGTTAAAACATGACTATAGTAAGCACAATTTTTATTTAAACACGTTTATCTTTTGAGCAAATGAACCCTGGTTTTAATATGTAGTATCCAAGGTAACATAGTTTATGTAATATTATCCAAAAATGTTATCTAGTTAATGGCTATGTTTAATTATGGCTAGAGTTTTATGTGGGTTTATGTGGGCTAGAGTTAATAATTTTTCATGTTTATGGGTAATCATGTTTTTGCAGAGAAGCTGACCTTTGACCTTGTGTCAGTCAGCATTTCATCACTGTACCCTATTAGAAAAAATACTTTTTTTAAATGTGATCCTAATTAGCAAATCAATTCTTGATTTATGGCCAAAAAGTATTTTGTGAGTCAAACTGGACATTTATAAAGATTAATTAAATGCCTTCCGTGATAAACACATTCACAAAAATGGGAAGAACATGAAGTTATAGTGATCCTTTGACCCCCAACATCTCTTCAGTTTATATTTGTGTTTATGTGAACATTTGTGGCAAATGTGAAGAGACTCCTTTAAGCCATTCATGAGAAATTGCATTGACAATATATGGCGCAGTACCGGTGGCGAGCCAGTGGGGGCGGTAGAGAGCAGAATGTGTGTGTATGCCCGGGGTAATACACACACTTTTTTCTCAGTTTACTATCTTTCTGAGGACCTCTCTGAAACGTTGAGAGAAGCCTATTTACAGACTCTGGAGGCCATTAGAGTGAAAAAAAAGTGAGGACCGGCCAAAATGTCCTCACTTTGCTAAAATGTCCTCACTCAAAGGTTAAAAACTTGCGATGGTCCTCACAAAGATAGCCATACAAACACACACACACACACACACACACACACACACACACACACACACACACACACAGAGACACACACAGGCACAGGTGAGTAGTGCGAGTGAATCTGGATTGTGATTGTTGCTGTGTTTACTCACCATGCCCTCGACCCCTGCCTCATTGCCGACCGGTGCACACTTGGAGGCGTGGCCGTAGCAGAAACAGTTGCCACGGACGACCATATCATAGAGAGCGTAATAGTATTTCTCTTTCACCCCTTCTCGGTCATCAAACAGATCATCACCTAGAGTGTGCAACTTTTCCATCCGTACGCGCAAGTTTGTGATCTTCAGTAAGTCTACATGCAGGGAACGCACATACAAACAAATATCAGAAGTCAGACCAAAAATATATACACACACTCAAAGAAATCTATTTATTTTTTGACACAAATTATTAATTGTACATGATAAATTTCCCTTAAATTTCTATGCGGGTTATATTCATTCTTACTTTAAGACTGATGAGTCAAAATAAAAACAATTGTGTGAAAATTCAGTAGAGATCTTTACAAATAACTATTATACTTACTCTGAATGCGTGGACTGTAAGGGTCAGGAATATGAAACGCAGGATCAAGTGCCCTAAAAATGACCTGTGTACAAGTACACAAGAATAGTGACTCAGGGGTTTACATACTACTTTTTGCACAGTACATACAGTATGTGTATATTCGTCTATAAGCATGTGTATACACACTTCTCCTTCTGTTGATGGCTCAATGCCTGAATAGCGGCTGTCACAAATTGCATCATCCACTTTTCTGATTGGCCCCTGATGGACGTGTGGATAGGATTCAGCACAGTGAGAAGCGTAGTAACGGTACACCTGCCAGCTCCGCCCATAATCTGCGGAGCGCTCAATCTGCATGGCTGCCGGCCGAAAGGTCTGTGGAAAAACACTATCCGTTTAAATTTACTTCGGATTAGATTCTAATTAAAGCTAAAGTTTCTCAGCAGCATCGTAGCAACTTAGCAAGGAGGTCATAGAGACCGCAAATAGCTTCTAGGGTCTACTTACAATGCTTTCAGAAACCGCTCTGGACTTGAATAGAAGAACTTCAAATATATCTGCACATATGTTCTACATTCCTCGAGACGGCTCTAGTTCAGTGTTTATGTGTGCATGAGAGTGTCTTCCTCACCTTAAAGGTCATGATGAGATGCGTGAAGTGGAATTCAGCTTCCAAATCCAGCTGAATGGTCACATTTTCAACTCCTACGATAGAGAAATAAATAAATGAGCGAGTGAAGAAATATAAAAACGAGGTTAGAAAGAGAGATTGAAATGTACTTTTATGCAACAGTTGCAGTCGTCTAATTTTGGTGAAGTTTGTGCTGATATTGCACCTTGTACACTACATATATTTTACATTATATTTATATTTGCAAAGGCTCTGGTACGGATAGTTTCCAAGTTCAAAATGTCAAAGTCAGTGGGTTATTTCAAGACAAAATAATTGTCCTTGATCTTTTGAAACAAAAGACTTCACTGTCTTATGTAAACGTACTGTACGTTTCAGAAGTCAAAACTTCCTCTTGAGTCTAAAAAGATCCCTGTGTCCAAATATGCCTGCTTCCATAACATTTATAGTAGGCGAAAAACACAAATATAAAATGAATAGTACATCTAAATTCATAGAATGCTTTTAATGGCTGTGACGCAGATCTTAGTTTTAAAAAAAACTAAGCTGTAAAAACGACTTGTTCTGCAATAAATTGATTTCTGGTATAGAATAAACACACAACAGCCCACATTTGCACATCAACGACTCCTGTTGGGTGTTGAGAAACATCCAGTCATAGTGAAGTAATACAAATAAAGTACAAAGCAGGATAGATGCCAGTATTCCAAAACCCCAGAAGAGGATAATGAAGGTACAGGAAAAAGGAAAACATGCTCAATGAATCATGCTCATGCTAAGGAATGCTGAACTTTAACATAGTCAACATAGTGGTTGATGGCAACATAGTTGGATAGTTTTTTGAACCACAGTTTAAATTAAGTTTGCAAAGAGAAGGATTGGGCTGCTTAAACAATATTAGACTTGACAGAAAACCCACAGCCAATGAGTAAATATTATAACTGTGTTTGATTGCAAGAGCATTTAAATGTAGTTTTACATTTACCGGATATAATTTCCATCACAATTTTTTTGGGAGCAAACACAACGTTTCGTAAGGAAATGGAAAGATTTTCGCAAGAGAAGTCCACATTTTCTTCTTTATATTTAGTGGGAACAAGAGTGCAACAAAAGAGCAGCACAATGCCAAATAAAGCATCCAAAGCCATAAATTCCCTGAATTAGTGATGCCGTGCCACACACCCTTACATTACGGTAGCGTGACTGTTGTGGAAGCCAGTCGCTAGGGAGAGCAGGCCAGCTGTTTCCCACGCCCAGCGGCTGCATTCATCCCAACTCTTCCTTTCTCATTCCCACTACTTCCTGTCAGCTGAACTATTTCTTTTCTCCCTCCCGTTCTCTCTTTGTCTGCCCAAGTTTCTGCAATGATAGTACTGTATGTTCTTCCAGTGTATATTCTTTTGGGACCAATGATATGTGAATTGTGTGTTTTTGTGAGACTTGAAGATATATATCTCATTAGTTTTCAAAATGTTTGAGTTTTACTTATGTTTGAATGATCATTTAAATAAAAATTCTGTCATTATTTATTCACCCTTATGTCGTTCCAAACCTCTGTGACTTTCTTTCATATTTGGAACATATTGAAACACATTTTGGTAAGCTTTTGGTAAAACTTTGGAAGAATGTTGGTAACAAAGTCATTCTGGTGACCACTGACTTCCACAATATGGAAAAAAACATATCTCTAAATATATTATTTTATGTTCCACTAAGGAAAGAAAGATGAACAGGTTTGGAAACACATCAGGGCGAGTAAATAATGACAAAATGTAATTTTTTGGGGGTGAACTAGGCTAAATATCACTTTTTTCTCAGGTGTTACTAATATTACTAATAAAACACACAAATTACACAATTGTTGGCATACAGTCATATATATGTACATAGCAAACCTCAGATAATTCATTCTTTGAATCATTTTTTAATATTTGAGTCGACATTTGATCGCAAAAAAAAGATTGAAGCTTTGTTGAGATTTCCTCTGAACTCTACAGGAGACAGATTACTGAGAAATCTGTCTTTGGGAAAAAACTGAGATATTAATGCAATATTATTGTTCTACTGTTGTGTGAGAACTTACCGTTCTCGGACTGCCACCAGGTTTTGAGGCGGTTGGGAGTGAAGGTAGTCACCACATTCTCAATGGTGTGGCTGTTGGGGTGAGTGAACTCATTGTACATCCGCCGAGAATCGCATTCAAAACAGTCTTTTGCAGCCTGAGTCTGACGATGTACAGAGATCGAGATACAGATGTTAGTGGAGCGTGTGAGACATATAGAGTCTTTTGGGGTTTAGAGGAAAGAAAAACACGTTCATGTGGACAGCAGGAAACCAGATGTTCTGGACGTGCACCTGTTTTCTCACCCTCTCATACACACGATGTTTTCCATACAATGAAATTTAACTGTAAACTGTGGTGCAGCAAAGCTCAAAAATTGACTAAAATGCATTATAAAAGCACAGTAAATGACTATATTTGCTATATAGTGCACAATATTTGGCCAGATTTACTAAACAGGGCACATTATTGTGAGAGCGCAATCCCATAAAAGTGCTGATGGGAGTGGAGAGTTTATCCACTGACAATGCACACATTAACAAACAAAGATGCAGCCAGACCATTTCCATAATGACCAACGCAATCTACCAAGAGCAGCGCAAATTACTAGCATACTTAAATTGTGGGTTTCTAAATAGCTTCCAAATTCAATTCATCGCTCACAATATATAACTCAGAATACAGAAAGAAGTCAGGCCACACAGATGATATAATGAGTATTACACTGGCCTAAGGGGGTCTGGAACATCTGACATGGGTCCTTCATCCTCCCACCACATACTCTCCACACAGAGATCTGATTGTTCATCAGACAGTGAATATAAGTGTGGAAAGAAACCCAACCACCCAACAACATACAAAGAGTATGACCAAATCAGATGTTTTAGGTTGTATATGGAATGTATAAGAGATGGGAAAAAAATACTGAAAAAATTAAAAATATATATATTAATAAATATGCCTAATTTATGCATTATGACATTGATTTAATGACAATCAAATCTGCTTACCCCAAAATTGTCATTACTTCAATGTGTTTTACTTTTATGTTTTTCCCCCCCCAATTATTCTCAATTGAGATTCTCATTATTGCAAGACAATCAATTGTAATCTTTATTTTAGCAATGTCATGTACAAGAGATAAAATATCTGAAATAAAAAAATTACATTATTTTATATAGTGCATACAAATCATTATCCATACAATATTTTGTGTGTAAACCAATTTAACGTATCTTTGGATATTTGATCGTAATTCTTAAGTGCATGTATGCATGTGCATGACTATGTCTAACTATGCATTACCTGCAGATGGCTCACAATGCAGAATCTCTCTGGTCCATCCAGTCCGCAGGTGGACGAGGCTGTAAGCCGATGCGCTCTTCCTACCAGCAAGTCACCTGTAGCAGGGTAACAACTCCCCTCCGCACACTTGTCATTGTGATCAGGTAACTGCCCCAGGGTGTGCAAAGCAATAGCTGTTGGAATCATATAGATTGTATTGATTAGACTGCATCCTATTATTTTTGAACACGAGTGGCATAACATGAATCTCAAATGATAACCAGAAACATTAAAAAAGTTCATTTATAGGGAAGACCGGAGCCAGATCTCATTGGCTACTTATTGCTCCAGGGAATGTTTCTTAAGGTAATTTTTGTCCATATTTGTACACAGCCACTAATATCATGCAATAAATAAACAATCCCCTGTGATTTTGATTCATAATCGTATAGTTTCTGTGATACAACTCTTGTGAGCCCCTTAGTTATGTAGCTTCTATTTCATTTTAATGTGTATAGTATTACATCACGATAACATTACTGAACTATGCACATGGTTAATCATTTTGGCTTCTTTGTACAGTAGAGTCTGTTTCTAATTATTGAAATGAGTATCACATGAGAACGTTTAATGACCCGATGGAGAGCTGAATGTGGATGCAGGAAACCAGATGGGATGCACAAACACCAAACTTGACACCATGTAACACCAACATTGAATACATTTATATTGGATGCTGACTTTGGATCACACATTATATTTCACAAATACTACATACCTTTACCTTTCTTTCCATAGCCTACTTATACTTAAGAAGTAGACATAAGTAAAATACAAGTTATATAACTAATACTGTTTTGAATCATGATAGGATTTCTTAAACAACTGTTATTCCCTACTTCTTTCCAAATCTACCAAACAAAACTCAACACACAGATCTGTCCATCAAACTTCATACATAAACGGTATCAAATGAAAGCCAATGTCGTTTACATATACGTTATGAATGGAAGAATACAAAAAAAAAACTTACATATCGTAAGAGCTGTAATCTGGAGAATCCACATTGTTGCTCTCGTCCTCCAGCAATGTTTTCCAGAGCTGGATAACTGTGTGTGTGTGTGTGTGTGTGTGTGTGTGTGTGTGTGTGTGGAGCGTGGGAGAAGCGAAGCTCCCGCCCATGAATCAGTCAACGCGGATTTACACATACAGTGCTGCTACAAACCCTGTATCACGCCAAACACTCTGGCGGAGTCTCCAATCCTTGTCAGTGGCCTACCAAGACAGCATTTTGGAGCAGCGCATTTTAGAATAAGCGTGATTTTCTGGCGCAAGCGCGAACATTGTTTTGGAGACAAACAACGCTTGACAGTAAACCGTTGTTACATTAAAACAGTTAAGACGTTAAAACGTTCATGCTTTCCACGCTCTTTCGGATTCATTCTTAAAACTATGTGATTCTATGTGGCGTTATGAATAATGTGAAACAATAATTAAACATTATTATTATTTTTCGCTTCTTTTCTACCCTGATAGCACATGTACATCTCGGAGACATCTATTTGATGACTGCATTTACATCTGCAAGACGTATTTTTTAGGGTGTTTGCTCATCTACAATACGTCTATAGGACATTTCCTTTTAGATGTCAAATAGACGTCTATTAGATGTCTTTAAGATGTTTATGATTTATAATGTATGTAAAACTGACATCTGAAAGACGTTTGTAGACAGCAGATGCTTTCCAGATCAAGAGATCTTTAACAGACATCTTGCAGACGTACGTGTGCTATCTGGGTAGTACCCTAATGTAAACAGGATACCACTGTAACTGGGATAAATAAATACAAAATATCATCATTAATGGTATTAGTTGTTATGCTTTTTGGACAGTAAAACTAAAATTGTGTCCCCCCCCCACCAGAAATTCATAATTATCATTCATCATTACCAACAAAACCAAATGCCACAGTACTAATATTTCTTAACTTTATGGTGGAAAAAACAAACAAACAAAAACATAGGCCTAATTGTAATTTCTTAAGCATCAAGCAATAAACAATATAATAAAAAACACTAACTTTTAAACAAAAAAGGAAAGGATTTTTAAAATAGCATATTTATTCCTCCACAACTGTGAATTAAAAAAACATGACATTGAACATAGCAAACATATTACATTCGAAGTTAATTACATTCCTATATATACCCAAATATTTTCAAATCTGGTGGTTTTTGTATCAGTTCTTCTGTTCAAAATGATATCATGATTAGGTAATGATTACGATATTCGCTTTGGAAAATAGAAACCACGTTTTTAATCAATATACATTTTAAACTAAATTAAATTAGATGGATTAATCTCATTTCAACTTTGCATTTCTAACACATTCTTAGAGATGGATTGTGGAAAATGAAATATTGCCTGCATATTATATTTAGTATATCAATAAATATTGCCTGTATATTGTATTTAGTGTATCAATAAATATTGCCCAACAAAACCTAAACAGTGCTTGTAATTCCTTTAGTTATTTTCATCATAACCTAAATACATCATTACAAACCTTAATGCATTTATGTGTAACTTTTACTACAAATGTATTGCATAAAAAAGTAATACCGTCCACTTTTATTTCCTACAGATACCAAAGTGATAAGTAACAAGTGCTGGCAATCATGATCAACATTTGAACTAAAGTTGAATTAATGACAAAACTACAGTTTGGCTTTTACTGGAAAGTCTGAACTAAAGTAGAGGTGCTGCCGCAGAAATGCTAAAATCTTCTCCCATGCGTCCTCCTGTGCGTATGCGTGTGGTTTCGCCTGTCCACCCCACAGCATGACAACTGCAGCAACAACGACACATTCAGGGAATATTCAAACAGGTACAAGCACATACAAGCGCACATTTAAGAAGGTCTAAATATATTGATCCTATGCAAAAAGGAAAAGAAACAGTAGTTCATGCATGCTTACTCTTCTCCTTCATTTCCTGCAGGATGAAGTTAGATGCTCGAAAGTGAGGCGAGTATGGCGGTTCAATCAGATGACCCGCGCCAGGATACGTCAGGACCGTCAACAGGTGTCGATTTCCTGCTTTCTCCATCATCATCTCCATCTGAGTGTAAAAGACACAAATCAAGGATCCAATTCAGAACAGAGGATTTCAGTCATAGCAGGCGAGACACTACACCAAGATTAACTGCTGTAAATCATTTAAAGGGACAGTTCACCCAAAAATGAGTTATTTAAGTTATTTACTCACCCTTGTGTGGCTCTAAATGAAAAAATTAGTAATTTAAGTTATTTACTCACCCTTGTGTGGCTCTAAATGAAAAATACATTAGTAGACTGGTGCTTTTTTACTCGTCAAAATTTTCAAAAAGTTTTCACATTTTTTTTTGTAATACTGCATATTTTAATGCATTGTTCAGGTCTTTTTGAAGGTTAAATCTCATTCACCCATTTGTTGTAAATGTATTAAAAGTCCTAAGAAGATTTTGTTTATAGTGGTAGTGGCACCTGGTGGCCAAGGTTGATACTGCATGTAAAAAAATAATAATAATTTCAATCTTTTACATAACCTTACTCAGTCAATATTAATGATGTAAAGCTTACATTTTCACAGAATGTTCTTTACCACATGAAGGATGTTTTTGTAGAAAACAGCAAATCACAAAAAATGACTTTAGCTGGGTCTTCACTGAGAGGGTCACACACACACACACACACACACACACACACACACACACACACACACACACACACACACACACACATATATATATATGGTACTAACACTCTTCAGAATATCTATTACAGTTTTATTTTTATATGATTTTAATTATTTTATTTTAATTTCAGTTAGTTTCAGTAAGTCTTTCTTTAATGATTTTTTATTAGTTTTAGTGCTTCAACTTTCAGTTCAGTTTCAGTCAAGGCAACATTTATATTGTACATTTAAGTGTAAGTTTTATCTAATAATAATATTTTATTCCAGCTTTTAATAATTTTTGTAATCAATAACATTTAGTCATTCAGCAGACAATTTTATCCAAAGCGACTTACAAATGAGGACATTATAGAAGCAATCAAAACCAACAAAAGAGCAACAACATGCAAGTGCCATTACAAGTCCTGGTTATCATAACGCAGTACACGTAGGAAGGTTTTTTATAGAAAACAAGTAGATAGAGTAAAAGATAGAATAGAAAAAAAGAAAAATAGTATTAGTTTTTCAAGAAAAGCTAGCAGTTACAGAATAAATATGCAATTGATAGAGGGTCAAGTGTGTGTGTGTGTGTGTGTTTTAATAAAAAGCAGACAGATAAATTAAATAAAATTAGAATAGAGAGAGTCAGAGTTAGAGGGTCAAATAAAAATGGAAGAGATGTGTTTTTAGCCTATTCTTGAAGATGGGTAAGGATTCAGCTGCTCGGATTGAGTTGGGCAGGTCATTCCACCAGATGGGAACAGTTAATGCAAAAGTCTGTGAAAGTGATTTCGTGTCTCTTTGGGATGGTACAGTAATGCGTCGTTCACTTGCAGAGCGCAAGCTTCTAGAGGGCATATAAGTCTGAAGTAATGAATTTAGGTAAAGGGTGCAGAGCCAGACGTGGTTCTGTAGGCAAACATTAATGCCTTGAATTTAATGCGAGCGGCTATTGGTAGCCAGTGCAAATTGATGAACAGAGGTGTGACGTGCGTTCTTTTCGGCTCATTAAAGATTAACGTTGCTGCGGCATTTTGGATTAATTGTAGAGGTTTCAATAACACTGATACAAAGGAAAAAAAAAATACTGATTGCATTGATTGATGACAGATTTTTCATTTCTGGTAACCATTCTTTTAATATTATCTTATTGTCTTACATGAGCTGTCCTTTCAGGTATCTCATGAAATCATAAATGTTTAGTAATATGTTCAGTAGGGGTCGACCGATATGTGTTTTTCAGGGCCGATACCGATTATTACAGATCAAGTAGACCGATAACCGATATTTTGAACCGATATACGTGTCTGGTGTAAAAATGAAAATGAATGCCAAAATTAATAATAACAAGAGCTCTGACAAAAAAACGTTCTTTAAAACATGTCTTTAATTCTGAAAACTGTTAATAACAACAACATTTCCGTTGGTTTTAATTTACAGTACAGTGCAAATGAAGGCATAAAACATTAATTTAATTTATCTTTTAATCAAATGAGAGTTAGACTTTATTTTTGGCAAACAAATGAGTTTACTATTAAAATTAAAACATGGAAGAAATAGCATATTGTGTTATTATTCTCAACAAAAGTTGTAATAATTGTTGTAGTTGTATTACGTATACAGTAATATATTCGGCTAAACCGAACTTATATTTTGACAGGTTGCCATGAGAACCTTTTAGGTTTCTTTAGCCTATGTATATATGATATGACGATCGTTTTACTCAAATGAAACGGTCAAATGCTCATGAAGTGACTCCGAGCAGTTCTGGGGATGTTGTTCATGTATTTATGTCCTCATTTAGTGAGACGGCAGACGCTGAAAACACCGCGAGCAGCACACGCTTCAGTATGTGTGTGTGCAGTAAATGAAACCGCACGTCTGTGTCATTCATTAACAAAGATGCAGAACATGCAGGATTCATATTTAAAGTGTTTTTGCGGCTTAATATTTATAGATACTAGTCCATAGCGCGAGTCGATTTAAGTGTACTGACCTACTTTTGATTAATTCATCCAAACTTCGACACATTCCGCGACATTCCGCGTTATACGGTACATTCCATTATATGACTGCATTCCGCGATTCCGCCCGCATTTTCCGCATCGCGGACATCATAGTGGATTGTGATTTATTGCAACTTCAGCAACGTCTGCTGCTGCCTTACCTTTGAGAGACAACTGATGCGTGATCACTGAGGCAGCTCCAGTTAGCAAGTGCTCTCGGTGTGAGACTGCCTTCAGTTATCCGCGTTGATTGGTCGGACTCGTGACTCTCTACATATCAGATGAGCGGTGGGCGGAGATTGCTCTCAGAGATTGAGAGATCGCCTCACTCTCACAGAGTGTTGAGCTCAGACAGGCTGCATCGAGCCAAATAGTGCATTTAAACATTAAATAATTTCACCTGTATTATTTATTCACCAATAAATAATGTCACCTGTAAATAGTATGTTTGTTTGCATTATAAAAAAAAAAAAAAAAAAAAGATTATCGGCAAATCTGTTTTGAAAATGGCTGATATCGATAATCGGTAAAATGCTTAATATCGGCGCCGATAATCGGTCGACCCCTAATGTTCAGTTTGGCCAAACTGAAATATGTGACTCACATCTTCAGCAGATTCAACAGAAGCCCAGTTCTGATCATCACCAGCATTCACCAACAGAAGAGGACACTTTATTCTCCCAACCTTTGTGTATGTGAAAAAACCCAGAACATTAAAAACAACAACAGACAAAGAAAAAGACTGTGCATGAACAACCCTATATAATCAGTAAGTTAAGTTGTACTCACATCCACTTTGAGAGCTGGGTCTGAGGGAATCGGCAAGATGATGTCTCTGTGTATGACCTGGTTCTCCTCATTCACACGTACCCTATTTATATACCTGCAAAAAACATTACTTGTTACTGAATATCATTAGGAGCAGTCTTTTACTGTAAATGTCTCATTGGGATAATTTATTGACTCTTATTTTATATCTGGGCAAATAAAACTACTCAAATCTACTAATAATCTAGCAATTAAAAATGTGTGTACATTTTCCTCATAAAAGGTCAAATTTGCTTTTCTTCAAATTAAACTCCAGAGTTTTATGTTTTATAATAAGCACTATAAATAAATATGAATTGCTATAGCTATAGATGAGGCCCAATCAGGTTGTAAACTAATAACATTTAATGCTCACTCACTTTTTCATTTCCTCAAAGACTTCAAGGAGGGATTTATCAACAGGAAACACATGACTTCCGCTGATACACACACAGCACTGGGGCTACAAAACATTCATATGACATTACAAACTAAAAGATGCATTTAGCTGTAGATAACTGTACACGTGTGTGTGTGTGTGTGTGTGTGTGTGCGTGCGTGCGTGCGTGTGTGTGTGTATGTGTGTGTGTGTGTGTGTAGGATAAGCAAACCTTGATGACTTTGGAGTAGGCCGCCATACTGAGTGTGACAGCACTTCCAAAAGACAGTCCAAGCATTCCCACACGGTCCCTCTGTACCTTTGGATGCTTCTGCAGGATCTGGTATGCTTTCTACAAGAACAATGTATATGCACATACACAAATATGAAGTATGGGAAGAGGGAAACTGGAAGTTTCCTCAAGGAAACACATAAAATGCATGGGTAACAAATAAAAGGACAGGTCAGTAACTGTTGCAGATCATCGAGGATATCATGTCAGAGTTGCTACACTTTAGGAGACTGTCAAAAGTTTTGAATTACATTACCTCAAAGTATGACACATTTACATCAACTGTTCTCAGCTCTTCTGGAGCGAGGTACTCAAGTGCCATGGATGCAAAGCCATGAGATGCAAGCAAGCCAGAACGATATTCAACCAAACCACCACCTCCTCCCCACAGGTCCAGCACTCCAGGGTACGGCCCAGGACCTAAAAAATACATGGCAAGCTATTTACAAGCAATTTACAGGACCTAAAAGTCTCCAAGACAATTGTCTGTATATTCAATAACAACCCGTTGTGTGTCAGGATTCAAGCACAGCCAAATGTGCCATGTGGTTTTAACAATTTTCAAGAAGTTTTAATTTAAATGTAAAGATCTTTTCTTTTGTATTGTGACATACGTCAAGTAAAACGGATTAACATAAAATAGCTTGCAGTCAATATTGTATTGCAGGGTTTAAGCAGACTAAATGACTGGAGAAGTTTGGCATACATCACCTGAGAGAAGTATATATAGATAAATTTATTTATATATAAATAAAATTAATGATTTTTAAATTAAAAAATCATTTCATGCTGAGTATTGAAAAATGCCATGTGTTGAGCAACGGATATAACACATATCAAATGTAATAGATTTGTTTTATTACACCTTGAATACTTCTGAGTACACATCAATCACTATTTAAAAAACTAAAACAACAAATTAAATCTATTTTTCAATATGAAGGTAAATGTAAGCATCTTGGAATATTATCTAATAAATCATTTTGACATCTTACAACCTGAACTAACTTTGCCTTGTCATATAATTGTTAAATTGTCTCATATATTTAAATGATATAGTGACCCTGATATACATGTTATGAGGGTTTCTACATCAAGTTTGGCAGACAAAACTTGCAAAACTTGAAATGTTATTTCAAATGCTACAAATTAATAATAAAAGATTATGCCGAACTACTTCAAGTAATATTTTTTAAGATCTTTATTATTTTTAATGCTATTAAAGGCTTTGTTTCATGATGTCACATATAAATTAATTGTATTTGAACGTGTCATTACATGATTGTGTGTACCTGGAGGAAGAAATAAAGTTCCTCGTACTCCATTCTCTCTGATGTTTACCCTCTGCACACCTGGGGCAACATACCAGCGCTCTATGACACTGGTTGCCAGGGGTGTTTGCTGGCTGAATCCTTGAGATAGATGCCCATCATATACTGAGATGTGAACTACCATTGGTGTGAGTATATGTGTCTTACGCAGCCTTGAATAAACGAGACAGGAAGCCAAGATTAGTG
The DNA here is from genome assembly GCA_027564155.1 of Gymnocypris eckloni scoliostomus. NCBI lineage: Eukaryota > Metazoa > Chordata > Actinopteri > Cypriniformes > Cyprinidae > Gymnocypris > Gymnocypris eckloni. The sequence continues at coordinate 21,274,590 of CM050432.1, read as the reverse complement.
GAGGAAAATGCTAAAAAATTGATGACTTTTCCAAGACTTGCATCTCATATTTTGTATTCCTTTGGCATAAAAGGGAATTTAAACTTTGTGAGATAGACGGCAATCAAAAAACATCTGATTTTGCCAGCCTACGTTACCTGAGTCCAGGTCGACTTCCTGGTACGGGCCTCATGCTCCATAGCAACCCCATCTGCTCTGTGCCTTCATAGGTGCCTCCCGAACTTTCATCTCTGGCCACTACATTTCAAAAGGATCAAATAATGTTGGTCGAAGTAAGTTATTCATCATCATTCAAGCTAGTTTATGTAGTTGATACACTGGATTACCATCTGGCCAGGCTGGGGATTTCATTCATTATCTCCATATTAGCAAACATAGTTATGTTATGGAATTAACCAATATATATTGGTAGCCTATAAATAAACCACCTTCTGGAGGATTTTATTCAGTAGGGATTAACTAAATGGATCCAAGATGACAAACACTTTGATACTATTTCAAATAAAAGCTGCTCTTTTGAACGTTCCATTCTTCAAAGAATCCTGAAACGTATCATTGTTTCCACAAAACATTGAGAAGCACAAGTGTTTTAAATTTCAATATCGATAATAGTAACAAATGTTACTTGAGCATATTAGGATCATGTGACACTGAAAACTTTGGCTATGGCATGTTAAAATATTGTGAAATGGTACACAATTTTCTCAATTTTTCAAGTAATAATATTTATATTATTATTAATATGATAACGTATACTTATAGTTAACTCTAAGGGTCATGCATTAGACTGACTGTGCACCTGTCACTGTCCCGCATTCATCACTGATGTAGTGTCCAAATGCCTCCCAGAAGTCCTTGTCCTCTGATTGATGTAGAGAGTGTAGCGTCACCTTTTGATTTGGCAGTAAATTCATTATGTCAATCTGAAACTTCTCATCCACCAGTGCTCGCTTGGGCTGAACAGCCAGAAGAGGACAAGTCCCCCTCTCAGTGCTCACAGTCCTATACACAATAAATGAGATTGAAAACTGTGCAATGTCTTGTATTCTTACATTTACATTTATGCATTTAGCAGCGCTTTTATCCAAAGCGACTTACAGAGCATTCAGGTTAAACATTTATTGTCAGTATTTCTTATACTAAACAGCATGGTTGAATATAAGCAATTAGTATTTTTGAGAGAAAAAAGCAGTTTTGCTTAGTATTTTTGTTAACTAAATTATCCAACTTGACTAAATTTAAACTTGATTTAAATCAGGTCTGATTTGATTCATTGAAAAGATCTGACTCACAAACGCTTATGAATCGGGCATCGCTGTTATTCAGAAGAGCTCCACGAAGAGCTAATAAGGTGGATGTTGGGATTTTCAGTCAATAACGATTTTTATTTCGAGAATTTGGGATTGTCCTTCAACAACTGTTATGGCTTCGACTACTTGGGCCTTGTCCCAAATGGAACACTTCGTGTGCACTTGCGGTCTTACAGTGCGCGCGTCCGTTAAGTCCACGAGTCCCATTCCTCATTTTAGCGTTCAGAAGGGTGAGCGAGCGCCCCCTTTGCGGCCTTGATGCGCCCTCGATCCGCACTTCTGCCGAGCCCACACTTGGGCGAGCTCGCAACAGACTTCTAACCCACAGTCAAAGCGGCATTATGTTACGAAAGTGCGGACTCAGAGGAAGACCGCGAGGGTTTAGGGTGACATTCGGGACAGGGCCTTGGAATACAAGGCAAGAGTCACGTCGACCTCATTTAAGATGCTTCTGTGGTGCTCCTCCTTTTTGAAGTAAGTTATAACATTCAGTCAACACTGACATTCATGGTCATAATTTTCCAAGAAAGACAAAAATGGGCTTTGGGACAATGGTTAAGTTGCGTAAATTATAAACATTTTGCTGGCTGATATATACAATTGTTTGTGAAATTATCTTTGGTAACGTTATTTTTCCCGCCGCAAGGCTATATTAGTCTATCATGCACAACGTTACCTAACCTGGTGTAAAAATAAAAAGAGGAAACTGAATTAATAATTTTACTGTAGTAAAACTAGTATTTATGTACACTTTTGTAAGGGACGTGTGGGGGGAAAAAAAGTCTGTACCCAACAGGTGCCAACATGATAAGCTAGTCCGATAAAATTAGACCAGGTGTTTCTTCTGGGATGGGTTTCAGATATTAAACTGATCCAATCAGCGTTGGGTTAATACGTCTGGAAAACAACAACAAAGAAAAAGATCGCAGCATTATCTTCATTTGACAAAAACAACATGTTGCCACAGAATACATCTGAATGAAACTAAGAACAACTAGCATGAGACATGGGCTAAAGTTGTGCTCGGTGGTGCTTGTGACCCAGCCGGAAGAAGCTTTTAAAACTGCAACAGTTCTTTTCTACAAATATTGTAAATCTTACCTTTAGAATAATTATGATTAATAATACGAAATATATTTGTAAGACCGATTATCTAGCTCTCAGATTGTCCAGAACTACGAATGAATTACCTCAAGTGCAGCTCGTGGGCTAATGCTGATGACGAAATGTTACCTTTGACACATTTGTTTTATCTGCTTGCAGCAACAAAGGTCGTTTATATAACCCTTTTCCAGTATACGTTTTCGGTTTCAATATTTTGTGTTTTTATATAGTGTAAAACCCGTAATTTAGCATGTCATTTTGGAGGGGAGAAACATCCCAAAAACTGCAACACACTCCTCTACGACTACGGTGCAACTTAGCAATAGCTAAAGAAAACGCGTCTATATCAGTGTAGTAATCTGCACATTATTAAATGACGATCGGTTGCATACCGTAATAATGTCATTTCCACCCATGTGTGTTTATGTCCTAGTCCAGTTTTCCTATTTTCCATCTAATGCTGACTCACTGCATAAGGCAACTGCAGGGTTGCCAGATTGGGTGTAGATCCGCTTAATAATGATGGGTCTGAATCAGAAAGAGCTTTATTGTCAAGTGTGTTTGCACGATATGCTCGCGCACAAATCGGGGCCAGCCCGATCATATCAAACATGTTTGATATTTAGGATTTAAATCGGGATGATGATGGGTGATTATGTCAGTGCTTTCACAAAAGCCAATGCTCGACCACAAAACAGCTGCTGCACAGGTCCATTGGACAATGGAGGAAACTCTTTTATTTGTAGTGAGGTAACTACATTCGCTTCAGTTCAAGCAGCATGTGAATCAATTATATGTTCCTGTTTAATATTTACAGCTTGAAATAAACATAAATCAATATGTCAATGCATATTGGAGTTTCAAAAATATCTATAAGCCTGGATGCAACAGATATTTTTTCAGAGTGTTTTACATTAACTTTACACAATATAACGTGATTGTATCATAGTAATTGTGTCTTTATTCTCAAAATCAGTTTTATAGCAAAACACAAATGTGTCTTACAATAATGTGTTTTTTAAGCTCTTTAATGTGGCGTGACCGATCGCTGTATTTATGTGAATCAATATCAATTATTGTAAAAATTCCACCCCCTACTACAAAAATGTCTGGCGTCCAAACTTTCATTCCTCACATGTAGCCTATTTAATTAAACAGCAATAACATTCTAAAGGTTGAAGTGGACTCAAATTTGTTAACATAAGATGTATTGTTGTCTTTTCTGAGGTAGGCTGTAAACATTAAGTGACTATTCACAAACTGTTTTATTCATGGTATAATACAGTAAATGATTGGACATAATATTTAACGTCTTCCATTAATTGTTTGTAGCGCACCAGCCACACAGTAATCGCAACAATTTTGTGCTTTGTTGATTTGAACATAACGCATCTCAGCTTTCAAATTCTGTCAGTTTTATTACGAAATACAAATTATAAATGGGTTTTTCCTCTTTATTTCAAGTTTATAGCGAGATATAAAAGTGAAGGAACATCAGAAGGCATGAAAAAAAAACAGTTTAGCCTAATTTATAATGAAAATAAGTTCCTTATTGTAATCGGAAAGATGTTTGACTCGCATGCTGCTTAAACTGAAGCTAATACAGCTATCTGTCACACCACATTAGAGCGTGACAAACACATTATTGCAATACATATTGTTTGTATTTCGCTACAAAACTGACAGAGTTTGATAGCTGAGACTTGGTGCTCACAATCCGGGCCATTTGCATGCGCAAAAGACATATACTCCCAAAATATTAGGCTATTACTTTAATCTTTATTGTTGAAACATTTCGACTTTATTCTCGTAATATTACGACTTTATTCCCGAAATATTTCGACTTCATTCTCGTACTATTTCGACTTTATTCTTGAAATATTTCGACTTTAATTTCGTAATCTTAGATTTTTTAAATGTTTTTAAAGAGGCACTAAAACGCCGTCGTAGTGTAAATGGGAAGAGAGAGAGAAAAAGACAGGGCTCGGGCGGAGAATTCTGATAAGCAGTCGGACAAGGGCTTGGGCAATTTTTTTTTTGTCAAATGTAACAAACTGTAACGTTAACTTAGCTGCTGTCTGCCTTGTTTAGCTGCAAAGCGCTAACCGCCGTTACCATCAGACTGACGGACCTAAAGAACTAAACACTTCGACAAAGTTTTCACTAAAGAGACTGAGAGCCTGAAGCCACTCTAAACTCCGAGAAGAACGAGTCCCTCTCAAGTCACCAGGAACTGCAACCAATCGCAGGAGAACTTTGATACCTTAATAACTTTAATACATCTTGAGTTACAGGCACACAAATGTTGGAAAAAGAATATGACACTCAAACAGGTATGTCCTACACAATTGTTTTGATAGAAGGAAACAAGATTAATTCCTAGTTTCAATATTACTTATTCTTCAGACATTCTTCTTTAAACACACTAAGTATCAACTGCATACAAAGTGACCAACATCTGGTTTTCATGTGCTGAAATTGGAGTTATATTCAACAATCTGAAAATGGAGCCTCATTTATACCCCCATATCTCTGGGATTGAACGATGTAGGGCCTTGAAAATGAAGATCCCAAAATAAAGATTTATTAAGAACTAGAATATAAAATCAAATTGCGATATATCTTGATATCTTCTTGAGTTATAGGCATGCACACTTTGGAAAAATAATATTTATGGCATACAGACAGGTATATTCAATGCTGTTGTTTTGACAGAACTAAATGAGATACATCTCTAGTTTCAACATTTGTTCTTCATACATACCTCTTTAAAATAAAAAAGTATCATATTTTTGCAAATTGACCCACATGTGGTTTTTGACCATTGAAAATGTGTACATTTTAATAATTTACTCCTGAAGCCATATTAAAATCACAATATCTCTGGAACCTATATATATATATATATATATAGGGCCTTAAAAACGAAGGCGCCAAAATGAAAGTTTGTTAAGACCCAATATCTAAAAGGGCATCAATATGTCTTTTATACTTCTTGCGTTACAGGCATGCAAACTTAAAAAAAAAAGGTTCCCCATTTTTGAATGGTCACCATTGGCATATAATGCCACAAAGATTGCTAAAGTGAACAGATTTAACTAACATGCCTACCAATCTCTGTGTAAAATAACATTATGATGCTGCCATATTTCTGAAGCCATTTTTACACCTTGTATTTTAGAAAATTGCCATTTTGACCCCCCTCTACAAAATAGTGGATTACTTTCTTCAGTAAAAATATTACTAGTTGAGTTGACACGGAATGACCCCTTAGCATCTACGTTCAATAACAATAAAGTTTCGCTTTAGAAGGGAACGTTTAATGCAGCACTGAGCTGATGTAGAGGTGCTGCCACAGAAATTGTAAAATCTTTTCCCATGCATCCTCTTGTGCGTATGCGTGTAGTTTGGTTTGTCCACCCCATAGTACGACAACTGCAGGAACAACAACAACTTTAACATGTAAAACACAATCACAAATAAAGTCTAAACTAGGAATTAGAACATATAAAAAAATGACACTAGACATTATGCATGCATACTTCTCTTTTTTTTCCATAATAAATAGTAGTTTGTTGATTGAATGGTAGGCAGGTATGGAGGTTCAATCAGATGACCCGCGCCATGATATGTCAGCACTTCCATCAAGTGTCGATTTCCTGCTTTCTCCATCATCATTGCCATCTGGGTTTATAAAGTCAATATCAGGGATCTAAGTAATGTCACAGTTTTTTAAGCTGATTACTAAAACACATGAGAATATTAAATATAACTTATTAAGCATTTAAATTTATTGAACAAGTAAGATATTATTTGTCACTGGCTTTAGGACAGTCATTGCTCATACAATTAAAGTAGTGTTTACCTTCATGTGGTCTACTCTTCAGCATAACGGTAACCACAAAAATTTTAACAACAGAAACTCTTTTAAATGTCAAACATAACCGTAGCAGTTAAATTAACATAAAATGAAGCTATTTAAAATGTTTTTTGGTTAGTAAATGTGGCATAATATAAATATTGTCAGGTCTGTGACTATTTGCTTTTTATATTCCTCATTTGTAAGTTGCTTAGGATAAAAGCATAATTTAAATTGGTGGTAGGCTAAATTAAATACATTAAATAAATAAATAACATCCTGCTACAGAAGGGTGAGCATGATTTCACCAAGTACAACATAGTCCTAGTGACAGCAGTGTTTAGTCAATTCTCAAAGTGACACTGAAAGATATGGCATATGACTCACATCTTCAGCAGATTCAACTGCAGGAAAAGTCTGATCATCATCACCATTCACCAATAGTAGTGGACACTTTATTCTCCCAACCTGTGTGAATTTTAACAAAAAACAAACAGACAACCTCAGTGAAAAAAATACTAAAATGTATTTGAAATACATTTATTTTGTGTTAGGTTTACTACCAATATATTTACATATTTATGTGTCACAGGATCAGATGGGGATCAACAAGAGGTAAGTACACTCAACTGGGTTTATGTGCAGCTGTTCAAGAGACAGTGAATTATGCAATTGATGGATAACTTAACTCTGAGGCTGTGTTCGAAATGCCATACTATCATACTATTACTATCTCTGCAGTATCCAGGATGAATGCTGTGCATAGTATACACATTTTCTGTATGCATGGAATACCCAGATGACCTACTATATTTGCCAGTACACTGAAATCAGTACAGAAGCTGTGTTTGGAATAGCATGCTACCATACAACTCCTACTATATTGCAGTATGCTTTGTGAATACTGTGAATAGCATGTGAATTGTCTGTATGCATTGAATGCATACCTGCTACATTTGCTGAAATTTTACGTATGCATCTGAAGACACTGCATGGGATATTGTTTCCCAGAATGCATTACGCTCCATGTGACATTTTATCTTCAAGCGCATTAATGAACTGGAGAGACTTTGGTAAGAATTGTATATAATTGTTCGGTATTAGGCTTTCGGTTCAGTACGCATTACAAACCGAACGATTCGTTGGACTAATCCTATTACATTTGGAAAATAAAAGAGCTTAAAGTATGTGAAATATTAGTGCCACTGCGCTCAACAACGTAGCCCAAACGACGTAACAGGCATTACTGGGTTGCGTCGAAAGACGATGATCTTGTACAGTATCTCACAGAAGTGAGTACACCCTCATAATATTTTATTATATCTTTTCATGTGACTACACTGAAGAAATTACACTTTGCTACAATGTAAAGTAATAAGTGTACAGCTTGTATAAAAGTGTAAATTTGCTGTCCCCTCAAAATAACTCAACACAGCCATTAATGTCTAAACCGCTGGCCACAAAAGTGAGTACACCCCTAAGTGAAAATGTCCAAATTGGGCCTAATTCGCCATTTTCTCTCCCCGGTGTCATGTGATTCGTTAGTGTGACAAGGTCTCCGGTGTGTTAAATTTGGTGTTATTGCTCTCACTCTCTCATACTGGTCACTGGAAGTTCACCATGGCACCTCATGGCAAAGAACTCTGATGATCTGAAAAAAAGAGTTGTTGCTCTACATTAAGATGGCTTGGGCTATAAGAAGATTGCCAAGACCATGAAACTGAGCTGCAGCACAGTGGCCAAGACCATACAGCAGTTTAACAGGACAGGTTCCACTCAGAACAGGCCTCGCCATGGTCGACCAAAGACATTGAGTGCACGTGCTCAGCGTCATATCCAGAGGTTGTGTTTGGGAAATAGACGTATGAGTGCTGCCAGCATTGCTGCAGAGGTTGAAGGGGTGGGGGGTCAGCCTGTCAGTGCTCAGACCATACGCCGCCCACTGCATCAAATTGGTCTGCATGGCTGTCGTCCCAGAAGGAAGACTCTTCTAAAGATGATGCACAAGAAAGCCCGCAAACAGTTTGCTGAATACAAGCAGACTAAGGACATGGATTACTGGAACCATGCCCTGTGGTCCGATGAGTCCAAGATCAACTTATTTGGTTCAGATGGTGTCAAGCGTGTGTGGCGGCAACCAGGTGAGGAGTACAAGGACAAGTGTGTCTTGCCTACAGTCAAGCATGGTGGTGGGAGTGTCATGGTCTGGGGCTGCATGAGTGCTGTCGGCACTGGGGAGCTACAATTCATTGAGGGAACCATGAATGCCAACATGTACTGTGACATACTGCAGCAGAGCATGATCCCCTCCCTTCGGAGACTGGGCCGCAGGGCAGTATTCCAACATGATAACGACCACTGCCTTGCTAAAGAAGCTGAGGGTAAAAGTGATGGACTAGCCAAGCATGTTTCCAGACCTAAACCATATTAAGCATCTGTGGGGCATCTTCAAACTCCTAACATCCACCTGCTCCGTGATGTTGTCATGGAGGAGTGGAAGAGAACTCCAGTGACAACCTGTTGAGCTCGGGTGAACTCCATGCCAAAGAGGGTTAAGACAGTGCTGGAAAATAATGGTGGCCACAAAAAATATTGACACTTTGGGCCCAATTTGGACATTTTCATTAATGGCTGTGTGTTGAGTTATTTGCTGTTATAAGGGACAGCAAATTTACACTGTTATACAAGCTGTACACTCACTACTTTACATTGTAGAAAAGCATAATTTCTTCAGTGTTGTCACATGAAAAGATATAATAAAATATTTACAAAAATGTGAGGGGTGTACTCACTTCTGTGAGATATTGTATCAACGATAGCCAGAGATATTGTCAAAAACAATTTGTATTAGATTGCTAACAACAACATCAATTATTGGTAATACTAAGAGTATTTGGCATTTCCAATTAATGTAGGCCTGTTACATTCTTATTTTTATTAGTCCTATTATTATTATTATTATGAAGTTACTTTTATAATGTAATTAAAATTACAATTAATTTGCCCCGCAATTACCACATAACTTACATGCTGCGAGGATAAGATTAGGCTATTTACTCCTCAAATAAAATGTTTTACAAAAAAAAGTATTTTAAAACAGGTCTATTAGGTTATTCAATATATTATAGTCATATAATTAAAATATTAACACTGCAGTCATCAATACAAATTTTAAAGCAACGACTTTCAAAAACGACCTGTTTAACATGAAATATGTTTCTTTCTTTTTTTCACTATGTACAAGAGAAGTATTCAGGGAATAAACGAAAACAGCTATAGCCTATATCGTTATCAGCATATGTTGAAGTAGATTTGTCTCTCGTCATCTCTGAGAGAATAAGCGGCGTCACATGCTGAAAGCTCCTTCATTATTCCTTCACGTTTTTACTTTCACTTTCTGCTTATAGTGAATTGACTAAGATTAAGATGTTCACGTACGGAACCATGACACCACTGCGTCGTATCGAACTGAACCATACATTTTGTGAACCGTTACACCCCTAAATTATGTATATGTATGTATATACATATACATGTAAACTATACAAACTATCGCTGTGTATCTAAAAACAGTATCGTTAGTAAGACATTCATTTGACTTTAATCTCTGCAGCACAAGTCAAATGACGTCACCTTTATCTCTATATGGCTTTATACAGAAGGTCCTACTGATTTTTTCAAATATATTAAATAATAATAATAATATTGCAGTAATATAATATATAAATAAAATATATGAATAAAAATAATATTTAAATTATACAAACATAATTATATTCCATTGCCGTGCAGCTCTAAATTTGTATTTACTCTAGTAAGGACAAATAGACCAATTTGTTGGCAGAGACTTTTTACATTAACTCCGCCCATCAATGGATGTGATAAACAGCACTGCAAAAGAACGCCTGTTTATATATATTTTCAATACAATTTAAGTAAATATATGAAAAGTGGAAATAAAACCCCTCATTAATAATGCAATGTTATTATGTATGCTTAGCTGTAGGTAGGTTTTAGTCCCAATAAAGTGGCATTCATCTAATAGAATATATGTATATGATAATTTACTAAGTATAAGTATGTTATTTCATACTGTTTTATAATGTACTACAGTACTGAAGTGTAAATAGCCTATCCGCCACCTAACTACGATTCACACGCCTGCTGCTAATGAAAATGCTGCTTAGTAAAAACATAATTTATCATTATTTGCACTTAGTGTAACTAGAATATATAACTTTTTCCAATTAGTGTAACTGCCAAAAAATATAATTCTTCAGTTAAAGACAGATCAGTGTTGATTCAGTTCTGTCCAATAAATAAAGTTAATCAATTATGAAATGAGTTCAATTGGGCAATAAAGCATTATTTACTAGTATGAAGCCTTATTAACAAGCCTTTGTAAAAAGAACGGTTAGCACATTTGTTTGTAAGGTATCAACCTTAACAGCTGTGCTAAATTAATGTTTGTGTTTGTCATGTGACATACTACTTTGAAACAGTTGTTGCTTATTATATACTGTTTCACACACTATTCTTGAAAAAATTGTAGGCAGTATGCACTGTGTACTGGGCAGTAAGCAGTAAGCAAGTATGCCATTTAGAACAGCCTGAGTGACGTTTTTCTTATTGCAAGAACACCCGGATGATGCAGACAAAACAGAGGACAGGCAGGGATGTAGACAGAAGGATGGAAGGTAGGTAATCATAGATAAGAGTCAGGTAAGTAGTTCTCAGGGAACGACGAGACCAGGCAATGGTGAGATGGAAAATGACTGCTGTAGGCTATTTCACGATTGCATGCAACGGCCAGTAAACAAATACATAAAGAAACAGATTAATCAAGGCTCGGCCATTTCACAAGGCAAAAGAAAAAACACTTACCAGTTATGGTAAGTAACTTCTATACTAAGAAGTTTCCATGCTGTTTGTGCGCTGCACAATCTCTGATATCTGTGTGCAATAATTTGTGTGTGCAGGCATCTATAAAAGCAGTGTAGCCTCTGTCTATAGTTTTGGTTTAGGTTTAAAATGACCTTGGGGCAATATGCCCTTGTGGATGGTATCCCGACGATAAAATGACTTTGATGCCTAAGAGTTGGAAGAAGGCTTGCCACACTCTGAATATAGACTGGGGCCATGGTCTGAAACAATATCTTCTGTAATTCCAAAATACCTGCAAAACATATCTGCTGTTTCTAGGACGGAAAGCAAACCCTTGAGCAGGATCAATTTTTAGACCTTGAATAAGCGATCACAGGACACAGGACACAGGTATGGGATAATGAAGGTGGCAGATCCAAGAGGAAGTCAATGCCGTCGTGGGACCATGGAATGTGAGAAACTAGTAGAGGTACTTGAGAGCCCAGAGATGTGTGGACTAAGTCCACGAGGCACAGGCGCAGAACTGATGGATCAAAGAGCCGTCCCCCAGAGCGCATGACCTCTACAATTTGGTCGTCGATGTCCCACTGGTTGGGACTGATGATAATAGCTGGAGGGAGAATGGGTTCTGACACTGATGAACTGGGGTCAGGATTGTAGATACGGGATAGAGCATCAGCTTTCTGGTTCTTATGCCCGGGATGGTAAGTTACAGTGAACTGGAAACATGTGAAGAAGAGGGCCCAAACTGCCTAATTGGCCTACCGGAGATTATTCAAGGTTCCAGGGATCAGTTCCTTGAAGGAAGAGATGGCACGATGAGGACCTCAGAGGAAGCCAACCATCAGACAGTATACAGAATTAAAAATGTTTTTGCCATAAGTTAAATATATTAAGTTAAATATATGAAGTTTCTGCAATATATAAATCTATTGTATTCTATGACATGAGGGTGTATAATTAAAGAGATACTCCACCCCAAAAATAACATTTTGTCATTAATCACTTACCTTCATGTCGTTCTAAATCCGTAAAAGCTTCTTTCGTCTTCAGAACACAATTGAAGATATTTTAGATGAAAACCGGGAGGCTTGTGACCATCCCATTGACTGCCAAGTAAACTGTACTGTCAATGTCCATCGGCACTTGTACCGTGCAAAGTAATTGTATGCCCCCCCCCAGAGTATTTCTGTGCCAAAAATCGTACTTCCAGGTTCAAACAAGTTTCTGAGATTTTTTTTTCGACCATGCCTCTTCATGATGTAATCAAGGATGGAGCTCATTAAATGGGCATTTCTCCCGGAAGAACGCGCCCGTGCACGCATCGACCTGACCTAGAGCAAGTGCGCACCCATCAACGCATTCAGCTGCACTTCAAGGGACTCGCTCGGGAAGAACAGTGTTGTCTCTCAAGAAGTATGTTTTGGGTTGTGAGGTAAAGATAACCTTGTTCAGCTTCCCAAAGAACCCAGCGTTACGTAAACAGTGGATGCAGTTTGTTTTTTTCGGGGCAGCAACAGAGCTTCTCAAGTATGTTTGTTGATGAACATTTTATTAACAAGATCGGTGCTCAAGTGCTCTCGCTCAAACCTAAAATATGATTTATGTGGTTAAGAACACTGCATAGTTGTGAAAATATGACAAGCGCAGTGCACGTCTCTCTCTGGCTCAGTGCCAGCCAATGCGCAAAGCCACAGTTTTGAATTTGGCGGTTATGCGACATCACCGAACGTTCTAAATCCCATATGTGGGACCATAAACCCAGGGGCACGGAAATAAAAATCCCATATGTGGCGGACAGTAGTGAAGTATTTTTACTTTACTCAAGTAAATTTAAAAAGTATCTGTAGTAGGGTTGTTAATTTCGGTTATTTTTCCTAACCAACGCTTGTTAAACAATTATTAACCGTTAACCGACAAGATTATTTTTAATTAGAACTGAATTAAATTAGAAAGAATTTGTTTTCCGGCAATTAATTTTACATGTGCAAAAAGCAGCAAACAACAGAACATGAGGATTCATATGGTCATCATCATAGCTATAACATCACACACCTGCAGCACTTCTGCAAGCGGATAAAAACATAATAAAGCTAGACGCTATATATATATATATATATATATACACACAGTATCTCACAGAAGTGAGTACACCCCTCGCATTTTAGTAAATGTTTTATTATATCTTTTCATTTGACAACACTGAAGAAATGACGCTTTGCTATAATGTAAAGTAGTGAGTGTACAGCTTGTATAACAGTGTAAATTTGCTGTCCCCTCAAAATAACTCAACACACAGCCATTAATGTCTAAACCACTGGCCACAAGAGTGAGTACACCCCTAAGTGAAAATGTCCAAATTAGGCCCAAAGTGTCAATATTTTGTGTAGCCACCATTATTTTCCAGCACTGTCTTAACCCTCTTTGGCATGGAGTTCACCAGAGCTTCACCGATTGCCACTGGAGTCCTATTCCACCAGCATTCTACCTTGATAATGCAGCCTGTTCATTATCATTATAAAAAAACAACCAGTCAAACATATGGAAGAAAAAAACACACTGCTCAGTTTAAATATGTAGTCAAATCTGTCCCGTTAAACATTATCGCCGTACCGCCGTGAAGTTAAGCAAAACATTTTGTTTTACGTGGATATTGTACCGTGAGTGAAGTAGGTCAACATAAAAGATCAATTATATTTTGCCATTCATATACATCACGATATATGCCTAGCTATGTTTACAGTGTTTATTATAATGTTTGTAATTCGCGTTGGCCTATTTCTGAATAAAATGCAACTTAATATAGGTGACTTATGTTTTCTCTCTCTCTCTCTCTCTCTCTCTTTAAAAACATATTTTTTAATACGCGTAGCTTATGCAACATGCAACAAACCTTTTTAAATATTTTGATAAATTACTGAAAGAAAAAAATAAATAAGTGACTTTAAACTGTTTAACTGATTGTATTAATCGGTCAAAATTCTTATCGGTTGGTTAACGGTTAAAATTAACATCCCTATTCTGTAGTTTATCAGAGTATTTTTATTTGGAAAACTTTTGTTCACTACATTCCAAAGCATAATGTCATAATTTTTACTGCACTAGAGTTCATAAATAAAAGTTGTTGTTTGTTTATCCATTAATACTTAAGAACATAAAAAATGTACCTCTTTCTTGTACTCAAGTAAATCTTTGAATTACTTTTACTTGAGTAAAATTTAGAAAGAAATAGATTTCTAATGTAATTAAGTATTAAATGATATTGACTATGAAACGTAGTGCAGTAAAAAGTACAATATTATGATTTGGAATGTTTATAAGTAAAGTTTTTTAAAGAAAAACATTCTGATAAAATACAGACACTTGAAAAGTACTTTTAAAGCAGAGTAAAAATACTTCACTACTGTCTGCCTCTGTGAAATGTGGAACTTTTTGAAGTATGCATTTGAAGTATACTTAGTATGAAATATATGTATTTTAAATAAATTATGGCATACTTTTATTTGTTACCAGGGAATTGACATTACAAAAGAAAATAAATGAAACATTTGTGAAATTAGATTAATATCAACAATTCATGTTGACATATACTTACATCCACTTTCAGATCTGGGTCTGAGCAAACCGCTATGATGACATCTTTGTGGATTTCCTGGTTGTCCTCATTCACACGTATCTTATCTCTGTGACTGCAATTAAGATTGTCAAAGCTTATCATTAGTAAAATATTCACAATGATCAGATTTCTCCAATAGGGTCTGGCTGCAGACATGCACTTGCACTCTCAGACTTGTACTCTCAGACACCTGCACTTCCGCAAGTGACGTTACTTGCAGTCCTTTTTATTTAATTTTATTTATTAACTATTTTTTTTTATTGAATCTCTCAACATTTTACACAAGTAGCCAGGTGGTGAATACAAGAAAAAAGAAACTAAATTACAATGTCACTTGCAATCACCGCTTGCACTTTAATCGTTAAACGATTAAAACTAATTTAATATCATAACATACAGGGTCCTGCAAGTTATCTGTAAGAGAAAAAGACAAGTCCCTTCAAATCCGCAGTCACAGAACAGCAGAATATGAATGCAAAGCTCTCATTAAGCGCTTTTAAACCTCTTGTAGAAAATCATAAACAATTAATAATGGCTTAATGTGTTAAGATAGTGCTATTAGAAGATCAAATTCAATATACAGTTTATAAAAAAAAATGATATGTAGTGTTTTTCTCCCATACCTCAAAACGTGGCATAGGCATAACGGACTAATAAGATTATAATGACAAAACTCAATATGCTCCTCTTCATTGTTAAAGCATAATTAATATGTACAGATAAGCAGGTGAGCCCAGAATAAATGCAACGTGCAAAGTTTCACGTTTTCCCATTTAGAATAAAATGTCTACTGCCCTTTTGTCTTTATAATGATTTTATATGGGAGGAAAACGATTAGTGTGCAACTTAACGCCTTGCATTCTGGGTTTGTCTGCTTGCCTGCACGGATATCATTTAATGCTTTAATATCATTTAACCCTTATGTGCTGTTGGGGACGTTTTCGTCCACTAAGGGGTGCTGTTGAGTGTTAATTTGGCCACAACTTTTTTTGTGTTTCAGCAAATGGAATGATTTTTGGTGACAAATCTTATTTTAACACATATTTTAGGAAAATGCTTTGAATTTTTTTCAAAACTCAACAATGCACCGTGGACAAATTCACTACCCTTACGTTATGTTCGGGATGAAAACAGCCACTAAATTAGACTGCTATAAAATGTATCGGATAAATATTTTTTCCATTTTTTTGCATAAATCTATTAATCAACCTCAGTCCTGTTCAAAACTACAATTTTTTTTTTTTAAATCCAGGATTTTTACTCCTTAATTGCCAAGTTCATAAATGATGTCACTGATTTTGAAAAAAAAAAACACAAAATTACTTATTTTCAATATAAAAAGTGATTGTGGACTGGAATTTTTTTTACTTTTATCACAGTCTTGGGCATGTCAAAGATTAGGAAAAACATTGGCTTTGATGCATTTTTAGTTTTTGAGCAGGATCAGATTTACATTTTTCTCCCTCATTTACTGTTCGTGGCTGTTTTGCCCCATTGACTTCCATTATAACTACATTTTTGATTGCAAAGCCATGACACCATATAATCATGCATTTTTGATTGTTGGTGGTTTTCCCTGTTGGGAAGAGATAAAACTTGTCATTTTTACTGTTGATCATGAAGTAGCACAATTAACCCTTTAGATAGACCTGTGCAAAAAAAAGCTTAGTTTTTAGCTTTTATATGGAGTCATATGGAGTATAACAGCATAGTATAGTGTGTTTGTGTGTGTGTGTGAGAGAGAGAGAGCGTGTGAGAGACCTTTGTGCACTTACCTTGATCGTCTGAGAAAATCTAAATATGCACCTCAGCTCTCAGAACTACATGGAGTAAACAAAAACAAAGTAAGTGTATTTATGCACCTGCTGCCTTTTGATGGTGAGAAGTGCAGACTAAATAAAAACAAGATAAGTGGATTTAAACCCTTGCATACCATCCTGCTGGTCATTTGATGGTGAGAAGAGCAGCAAGCAACATGAGAAAGGACTTGACTTGTACCAAAGTTTTAGAAATTATTATGCAGCCTGACCCTCCAGCGAGCTGCAGTATGTATTGTCACAAACCACAGATTACAACCGCTGCAAGGGAAGTGTCGAAAATCTACACAAGGTATGTGCCATTACTGCACTAGTGAGAGAGATTCAGTCTCCTGCAGCTGTCCCTCTAGACACAAATCCACAGACACCAGCAGGCACCAGCAGCTCAGGAGTGAAAAGGGGAACATGCAAGTGGTGCTAAGGACAAAAAAAAGAACACTCAGCTCTTGCATCTGTTGTGGTGGACACACTTGCAAAGAGCACCAAGTGATATGCTGCAAGTCCTGCTGGAAAGACTGAACACACACACACACACACACACACACACACACAATTCTCACACTAAATACTTAGAATAATTGTTTAGTTCTCCATCCATGCTCAACTCTTGCACAATTGTTCAGTTGATTTGAAGTTGTTGTTGCATTTTGGTTCATAATAAATTATGTTCATAAATCTAATGCAGAGTAGATTGTTTACAGAAAAAATTTGAAAAGTGTATCACTGAAGGATTTTAAGGTTTTAAACTGGCTTTATACATGGCTCTTTACATCAAGAAAAGACAAGCATTTCACACATAGGCCATCTATACTTCTCACCATCAAAAGGCAGCAGGTGCATAAATACACTTACTTTGTTTTTGTTTACTCCATGTAGTTCTGAGAGCTGAGGTGCATATTTAGATTTTCTCAGACGCATCAAGGTAAGTGCACAAAGGTCACTCTCTCTCTCTCACACACACAAACACACACAAACACACACACACACATACTATAATATGCTGTTATACTCCATATAACTCCATATACAAGCCAGAAACTAAGCTTTTGTTTGCACAGGCCTATCTAAAGGGTTAATGGTGCTACCTGGTGATCAACTGTAAAAATTACAAATTTGACCTCTTCCCAACAGGGAAAACTACTAACAATCAAAACTGCATGATTATATGGTGTCATGGCTTTGCAATCAAAAAATGTAGTTATAATGGAAGTCAATGGGCAAAACAGCCACGAACAGTAAATGAGGGAGAAAAATGTAAATCTGATGCTGCTCAAAAACTAACAATGCATCAAAGCCAATGTTTTTTCTAATCTTGACATGCCCAAGACTGTGATAAAAGTTAAAAATTCCAGTCCACAATCACTTTTATATTGAAAATAAGTAATTTTGTGGGGTTTTTTCAAAATCAGTGACATCATTTATGAACTTGGCAATTAAGAGTAAAAATCATGGATTTTTATTTTTTTTTTTAGTGATCAGGACTGAGGTTGATTAACAGATTTATGCAAAAAAATGGTAAAAATATTTATCAGATCAATTTTACAGCAGTTAATTTAGTGGATGTTTTCATCCCAACATAACGAAAGGGTAGTGAATTTGAACAATGCACAAGGGTTAATGCATTTCTTAATGTGTGTTCATATGTTCTGTATAGTTTGCATCAACAATAAGAAATAGCCTACTGAATTTGGTCTTTATCATCTTAGTCCGTTATTATGCCACATTAAGCGTTTTTCTGTATGGGAGGAAAAGTGAAAGTTTGCTCGTTGTGGTCACGGACATATGCTTGCCTTATGTCTCCCTGGCAACACGCACGATTTGTGTGGATTGCAAGTGACGTCGCAGATAGCGAAAAGTGCAAATAGCGATTGCAATTGACATTGTAATTTAGTTGATTTTTTTCTTGTATTCACCACCTGGCTACTTGTGTAAAAAGTTGAGAGATTAAATGTATAAATTATGAATACATACAATAAAATAAAAAATAAAAAGACTGCAAGGAGCGTTGTAAAAAATGTTACACTTTAAAATGCCGCATACGTACTCAAATACTTTTGGTGCCACTCTGTGTAACAAAAACATAAATGCAAACAAGTTTATAATAACATATTTTCTGCGTCTCACTTTTGCATATCTTCAAAGACTTCAAAGAGGGATTTATTGACAGGAATCTGGTGACTTCCGCTAATGCACACACAGCACTGGGGCTAAAAGTTAATAAAAACACATATGAAAACATTGAATGGATTTTCTTTTTTCAATCTGCTGATTTATGTAGACCAAGCAAACCTTAATGACTTCTGAGTAGGCCATCATTCTGAGTGTGATGACACTTCCAAAACATAGACCAAGCATACCCAGACAATCCTTCTGTACCATCGGATGATTCTTCAGGATCTGGTATGCTTTCTACAGAATACACAAAAATACACCGGTAAAGACTATACAGCAGTCTCATTGCACAACCCAACTTTGGATGTGGTTTGCAGAGGTTAATGGATTCTGATTTTTGACTGAATTCTGGAGATTCAGCACAGTGTTTTTTGAGCATTTGTCCAATGTGATCTCCATATGGTTTATGAGTCTATAGTGACAAGCTTTACATAGAATTTGAAGTCATCAAAGAGCCATTTAAAATGGTGTAAAAAACAACTCCATATACCAATATCATCACATTTGCTTTGATTGCCTGGATTTCCATTTGAGTGGTTGCCATAATAACTCCTCTGAAAACACATAATTAATAACAACACTAGATCACATCAAATGCCTTGTCAGCAATGGTCCACAGTAGAAGAATGTCAAATGTTCTGAATTACCTCAAAGTAAGAAGCATGAACATCTTTCAGGCTCACACCTTTTGGAGGGAAGTACTCAAGAGTCATGGATACAAAACCATGAGATGCAAGCAGAGCAGCACGGTACTCAATCAAACCAGCACTTGCTCCCCATAGGTCCAGCACTCCTGGGTATGGCCCAGGGCCTAAATAAATGAAAAGTCATCTTTTACAATTTACACACATTTTTTATCACATTAAATCATAGAAATAGACACCAGAGAAAATTAACAGATGTAAAATTGATATTGAACGGCGAATATAAAATGTTATTTAAAATGTGTGTACCTGGAGGAATGAATATTGTTCCTTGCACTTCTTTCTCACTGACATTCACCCTCTTTACGCCTGGTGCTATGTACCAGCGCTCTATGACACTGGTTGCCAGGAGTGTTTTGTGACTGAAGCCTTGACAAAGATGCCCAATGTATACTGAGATGTGAACTACCATTGGTGTGAGAACATCTCTCTTACGTAACCTTGAGTAAAGAGTGTGTAGATAGGTGACAAAAGAGAATTAAAAATAAATGTAAAAGAAAGCTGAAGTTAGTAAGAAAAAACCTACTAAAAAAGTAAAAGCTACCTGAGTCCTTGTTTACTTCCTGGTATGGGCCTCATACTCCAAAGCAACCCCATTGGATCCGTGCCTTCATAAGTGCCTCCCAAACTTTCATCTTTGGCCGCTAAATTGTATATAAAGCATATGTCCACACCATGTACTACATCCATATTGTAATGCTTGATCTGATATCTGGATCAATTACTACATTAACACGTGTACCAATAATGAGTAAGACTTAATCAGACTTAAACACAGTAAGATGTTTACCTGTCATGATTAAACCGAGAACAACACATTGTGTCTGTAGTTGTCACTATGGGAACACCTCCAGGTGTGACATTATCTGAATCCCATATAGAGTTATACCAATGTATTGGCTACCCTTAACAAAACGTAGCATACTTCAAGTTTATTTTATTTAGTATACTTAAGTAAAGTTCAAGTATATTTTTAAGTATACAAATATCAGTGTACTAGTAGTATACTTGTAAGTGTACTATTTCAATACTCATTGAGACTAAATTGGCCCACTTTCTAGTAGATAAAAGTATACTTTAATTATAACATTAGCAAACTTTGAGTACACAACTAGTTTACCTCTATGTTTTTAGTTTTTTACTGCAACTATACTAAAAGTGAACTTATATACATACTGATAGTTTACTAATTAAATACTTGTAGTAGAATCGTTAGTACACTTTGAAGTAGTCTCAGTAACCTACTAGTTTAGTAGTTTTATACTGCAAGTATACTCATACATTTTCTTTAACTGAACTTTACATCATACTTTAAGTATACTTCTATGTCCCTATTTACATGTACATTTTTATATATATTGTTATATGAATATCTGAACATATGAAACATTAAAAAAAGAACAGGGTATCTGCCTGTAAACAAAAAGGTTTTTTTAAATACTTTAATGTGGATAAGTTTCATAAAAAATAAAACCTCTTTATTGGTCGACATTTTATTCCATAATGTTACACAGTTTTGATGTTGTTTTATGTCAGATTATCATGATAGATTACATGTGGAAGAATCTGTTGTTTCCTTTTCTTCTTCAATTGTGTTTTTTGGAAATTCTGTACAGAAGATGTGTACTTGCACCCCTACCGTATAACAATGAAAACACGGATTCTAGGAGCACAAGTATAGCTCAAATATATTTTGACTTTTTCTAAGTACAAGTCAAGTATACTTAAATGTAATTTTACGTATATTTAAAGTAAAGAAGTATTGGCTATGACATTTACTTAAGTAAAACTTACCCATCACTCAGGGGCAGACTTAGTGATTTGGGGGCCTAAGCATGAAGTACGGGGCCCCAACACAATAACTACAGGTGCATCTCAATAAATTAGAATGTCATGTTAAAGTCCATTTATTCCAGTAATTCAACTCAAATTGTGAAACTCGTGTATTAAATAAATTCAATGCACACAGACTGAAGTAGTTTAAGTCTTTGGTTATTTTAATTGTGATAATTTTGGCTCACATTTAACAAAAACCCACCAATTCACTACCTCAAAAAATTAGAATACTTCATAAGACCAATAAAAAAAACATTTGGCCTTCTGGAAAGTATGTTCATTTACTGTATATGTACTCAATACTTGGTATGGGCTCCTTTTGCTTTAATTACTGCCTCAATTCGGCGTGGCATGGAGGTGATCAGTTTGTGGCACTGCTCAGGTTGTATGGAAGCCCAGATTTATTTGACAGTGTCTTTCAGCCCATCTGCATTGTTGGGTCTGGTGTCTCTCATCTTCCTCTTGACAATATCCCATAGATTCTCTATGGGGTTCAGGTCAGGCGAGTTTGCTGGCCAATCAAGCACAGTAACACCATTGAACCAGCTTTTGGTACCTTTGGCAGTGTGGGCAAGTGCCAAGTCCTGCTGGAAAATGAAATCAGCATCTCCATAAAGCTTGTCAGCAGAAGAAGCATGAAGTGCTCTAAAATGTCCTGGTAGACGGCTGAATTGACTGTGGACTTCAGAAAACACAGTGTACCAACACCAGCAGATGACATGGCAGCCCAAATCATCACTGACTGTGGAAACTTCACACTGCACCTCAACCAACATTGATTCTGTGCATCTCCACTCTTCCTCCAGACTCTGGGACCTTGATTTCCAAATTAAATGCAAAATTTACTTTCATCTGAAAAGAGGACTTGACCACTGAGCAACAGTCCAGTTATTTTTCTCTTTAGCCCAGGTAAGATGCTTCTGACGATGTTTCTGTTTCAGAAGTGGCTTGGTAAGCCTTTTCCTGAAGATGACTGAGCGTGGTGACTCTTGATGCACTGACTCCAGCTTCAGTTTACTCCTTGTGAAGCTCTTCCAAGTGTTTTAATCGGCTTCACTTGACAGTATTCTCAAGCTTGTGGTCATCCCTGTTGCTTGTGCACATTTTCCTCCCCAATTTCTTCCTTCCAGTCAACTTTGCATTCAATATGCTTTGATACAGCACTCCTTGAACAGCCACCCCTTTCAGTAATGACCCTCTGTGACTTACCCTCTTTGTGGAAGGTGTCAATATTGTCTTCTGGACCATTGCCAAGTCAGCGTTTTCGCCATTATTGTGGTTTCAAAGAAATACCCAGAATTTATACTGTAAGGATGGTCATTTATTGAAACTCAAATGTAAATATTCTAATATTTTGAGATACAGCTAATGAAAGTCAAAAATCAGTAAGCTCTAATCATCAAAATAAAAAATAAAAACTATTGAAATGTTTTACTTTATATGTAATGAATCTAATATTTATGAAAGTTTCACTTTTTGAAATAAGTTCCAAGATAAAATGAACTTTTTAACAACATTCAAATTTATTGAGATGCACCTGTATGCTTTTTTACGCCTTACCCTTATTATGCTCACTAGCTCTCTCTCATTATAGCTATAACTATTATTAATTATAAATATTACCCCTTCATAACTTAAGTAGCCTAATAATTAGTCAACCTCGTGCTATTCTAAAGCCATATTAAGCTACCTTATTTTTTTCAGATTGCGAAAGAATACATTATATAAAAAATCCTTGCACTTTTCCATTTAATGAATTGTAAACTTCTTCAATCTTTTTATAAAAAAAGATTCACATGTCATAAAAATTATCCTATGCAACTCGTTCCATTTTCAAAGTGTTCTTAACATACATACGAGGGTTTCCCAAGAAACAAATCGAAAATGTAATCAGTCATTGCATTCGTGCATTTAGACAAGTTTTTAGTTTATAATTCCTTTGCATTTAGTTTGTGCTGGCGCGCCTAGGAAAAGCACACAAGAGAGTAATTTTGAAACATCAAGACAAATAAAATTATGACTTAAAACTAGTGGTGGGCCGTTATCGGCGTTAACGTGCTGCGTTAACGTGAGACTCTTATCGGCGATAAAAAAAATATCGCCGTTAATCTATTCTCAAAGTTGGGTTGGGAGCTGGGTCTATACTACGCAAGCTATGATGACTTTCACCCTGATATTTTAGCGGATGTATACCTAGCCAATTGCACTGTAGGGGCGAGAACGAGTCTTGAACTAGAGGCTCGCAGTCCGTGATGGACAGATTGTTAACGGCTGGTCTATGTGGTAATACAATCGACATCCAAACGCTCACCTATCATTCATCAACCTCAAATATGGCTTTTCATCTGAAAGATGTATGTAGTAACAACTTTACATGGCCGCTCAATATGATGTTAACCTAGAGAAATGTGCGCTATTGAAGTGTTTGTGTGGAAGGCGTTTATGGCAAGACAGGCTCCGGTGCGCCACTTGCTCTTAAAATCTCTAAAATCTTTTGGTCATACAGATAAAAGTAGCCTAATACATCTTTCGAATCTGTAAAGACTCTACGTTTATTTGTGTGCACTCAGAATAACAACGAAACGTTGCGCTTTTAAGCAAACAGGATGCGCTTTAGGTCTCATGTGAACTTGAGCGAGAAACTTAGAAACTCGAATATATCTAAAAATACAGTACATAGAAAAATATATCTATAGAGAGTGAAATGTCAAAAAAAAAAAATAGAAGACGTGTGTGTTAGCATGGATGATTTACATGAAATTTAATCTGTGCAACACTGTGCATAATAAGATGGCTTTCAGTTCAATATAATAACAAAAATGACATTTTGGGTTTTATTCAACTAATAAGTGATCTGTACTATATTTTACTGTAACTGACAGTTATCGGCAAAAAACAAAAAAACAACAACACGGGAGTGGAGGGAATGGGAGTCATTCTTCCGGGAGTGGAATGGGATTTTCCTCCAGTTTTTCGTGGGATTGGGACGGAAGAGATTAAAGTTTGTGATGCATTTTGGAAACAGGAGATGGGCCCCTGGTCTAATCGCCACCTGGCTTGAGAAACCCGTTCTCAAAGACTTACTTTTAGTCATTATTTGGGTAGCACACATATTCTGAATGCCTTCGGCAGAATTCAAATGAGCCATTTTAATCTAGATTAATCTAGATTAATTCCAAAATGAATCTAGATTAATCTAGATTAAAAAAATTAATCTATGCCCACCTCTACTTAAAACACAATAATTTCTTTACTGAGGTGTATATATCTGTTCAAAACAGCGTATAATGCACATTATAATTCATCTATAATCACTAAAAGCTGTCACTCACTTCAGTTCATCACGAGCTCACGACGTTCCGTTAATAAGCTCTCTGCACAATGAATCTCTTATTTACATATTATCTACATGTTGTTATAATGAGAGGATTCACGAGCTTGCAGAACTCCGCATCTGACGAAAACTCGCCATTTTGAGTGAGTGAGTGAACATTTGACGCTCTCCATAACACAAATACATACTGGTGCATTTGCCAAGTATGTTTCACGAATATCAGACAGGGCCCCCCCGATTCCCTGGGTCCCTAAGCGGCCGCTTACCTCGCTTACTGGTTAAGTCCGCCCCTGCCATCACTACTACATGTTTTAGGGTCACGCTGGTAACTGAACCTCACGTCATATTGACACATTAATACAAAATAATTTACATGTACTATTTTGTTAGTTAATTCCCTTCTGCTCAGCAAGGCTGCATTTATTTGCATGGCTGATTCAAGAAGGGGGTCTCAAAAATGGCCACAAAATATTATTTTACTAACTTAATTTTAAGTAAAATTGTGCTTTGTTGGTATAATGTCTGCTAGAATGTAAAAATTTCAGTGTTAAATAAATGTATAACGTAACTCAGTTACTAACTCATTTACTATTTTGAGAAGTATCTAGTAAGCTAACTATAACTAATTACTTTTTTAAAGTAACTTGCCCAACATGGGTCACTACTATTGCACTATAATGCTGCTTCTGCCACCTTATGACAATAGATTTACACTTTGAATTAGGTTGTCTGGCAGTAGCTCATAGGAAAAGGATGGAAAATGTATTTGCACTATAAATGCTGCTATATGCCAGCTGCAATCACCAATAAAACGTTGTTCCATATTTGTGTGTTTATCATCATAAATATTATTATCGCAAACATTCTTGAAATATCATGATATAGTTTTGAGGCTATATCGCCCACCCCTAATTACTACTGTAACTTTACAGTAGATAATAATGATGTCCTTTATCATACAGTATTTTGAGTGATGATAGTTATTTCGTTTAGTTTACAGTAGGCTATCATTAATCATCTGGCTGCTACTGCTAAGAGTCGCTAGCAGTTTAATTCTTGACTAAGTAAACAAACACAAAACTACAGCTAGGGCTGCACGATTATGACAAAAAATAATAATAATAATGACAAAAAAGAGACATAATTTGTACTGGAGAACTCTCAAATGCTTCTCACTGGATTTCACAGCATTGTTTGGTGCGCGATCGTGACTGGAGACTGGAATCGCATTGCCAGTCAAGACTAACCGATTTGTGATTTATTATAGATTTGTTATTGAATGATGATCCACCAAAACTAAATTAACGAGCCTGGTTTGAAAATGTAAGTAGAAAGTACATATGCATATGTAAAAATGTAAGGCGTAAAAGTAAAAAGTAGTCAGAAAACTAAATAGTGAACTAAAGTACAGATGCCAGAAAAATCTACTTAAGTACAGTAACGAAATATTTATACTTCACTACTTCCCATCTCTGGAAGCTTGTAACAACCTAGTTCAACCTTTTGAAGATTGAGCTCCTTGTAATCTCAGCCAGCCCATTAGATGATGATGAGATTAGACACTAGATTAGATAAACCTAGCTAGCATTGTATACTATGAATATTGTTGGCACTTTGACAAATTGCTCATTTCCTATAAAAAGCATCTGCTAAATTAATAAATGATTGGCAAGTCTTTGTGTCTTAAAGCTAGAATTTTAACTGTAGTAACCATAATATTTTTTCTAGTGGAACTGTGATTTTGTTGTCATTTTTGTAATGTGATTTTCGCAGAGGTCATGCATCAGATTGTACTATGCACCTGTCAGTGTCCCGTGTTCATCGCTGATGTAGTGTCCAAATGCCTCCCAGAAGTCATTGTCTTCTGACTGATGTAGAGAGTGTAGCGTCACTTCTTGTTTTAGTGGTAAATTTTTCACAACAATCTGAAACTTCTCATCTACCAGACCTCGACTGGGCTGGACAGAGAGCAGTGGACGTGTCCCATTCTGAGTGCTCACAGTCCTATACAGAGATTGCATGAGAGGTTAAGATGTGACTTAACAGCCGTGGTTACTATAAACTGCTGTTGTACTGAAAATATCAGTGGGAAGATTCTCCAAATATTGTTCTTCCATGTTCTATTGAAAAAAACAAAAGCAATATCTACAGTGCCTATAGAAAGTCTGCATACCCCTTCATTTTTTCACATTTTGTTGTTGCATTATTATGTTGAACTGCTTTAAATAATCTTTTTCCACATAAATCTACACTCCACTCACCATAATGACAAAGCAAAAACCAGATTTATCACAACTTTGCAAATGTATTAAAAAGGAAACACTTAAAAAATGACATTGCACAAGTCTTCATACCCTTAACTCAAAACTTAGTTAAAGCACTTTGGCAACAATTACTGCCTCAGGCCTTTTGGAGTATGATGCAACAAGTTTTGCACATAATTTTTTGCCATTCTTCTCTTTAGATCATCTGAAGCTCTGTCTGTTTGGCTGGGGACCATCGGTAGACAGCCATTTATAGGTTTCTCCAAAGATGTCTGATTGGGTCCATGTCCCAGCTGTGGCTGGGCCACTCGAGTATGTTCATAGAGTCGTCCCTAAGAAACTCCTGCAGTGACTTGGCAGGAGGGTGTGCTTAGGATGATTGTCATGTTGGAAGGTAAACTTTCAGCGCAGTCTGAGGTTCTGAGCGCTCTGAACCAGGTTTTCAGTAAGGATATCTCTATATTTAGATGCATTTAGCTTTCCGTCTTCCCTTATCACTTCTCCGGTCCCTGCCGCTGAAAAACACCCCAGGCATGATGCTGCCGCTACCATGCTTCACCGTTGGGATGGTATTAGGCAGGTGATACGCGGTGCTTAGTTTCTCTCAGACAAGAATAAGGGATTGAGGGTCATCAGACCAAATAATCTTTTTTAATAGTTTGAGAGTAATTTGGGTGTATTTTTGTAAATTAAAATCGGGGTTTCGTGTATCTTTACTGAGGAGAAGCTTGAGTTTGGTCACTTTGCCATCAAGCCCAGATTAGTGGAGTGTCGCAGTGATGTTTGTCCTTCTGTAAGTTTCTCCCATCTCCATATAAGATCATGGAGCTCAATCAGAGTGACCATCAATGTCTTGATCACCTCTCTAACCAATACCCTTCGATTGCTCAGTCTGGCTAGGAGGCTAGATCTAGGAAGAGTCTGGATTGTTTCAAACTTCATCCATTAAGGATTATGGAGGCCAAATGCTCCTGTGAACTTTCAACACAGCAGCATTTTCTTCTGTAGTCTTCCCCAGATCTGTCTCAACACTATCCTGTATCTCAGCTCTGCAGGCCATTCCTTTGACTTCATGGCTTAGTTTTTGCTCTGACATCCATCTCAGCTGTTAAACTTTATATAGACAGATGTGTGGCCCTTTCCAAATCATGTCCAATCAACTGAATTTTATTTCGGTGTATAGAAACATCTCAAAGATGATCCAGTGAATCTGGAATACTCATGATCTAAATTTCAAGTGTCAAAGCAAAGGGTATGAAGAGTTATGCAGTGTCATTTTTTTCAGTGTTTCCTTTTCAATAAATTTGCTAAGTTGTGATAAATCTGTTTTTACTTTATCATTATGGTGAGTGGGGTGTAGATTTACGTGAAAAAAAGTAATTTAAAGCAGTTTAACATAATAACGCAACATAACAAATTGTTAAAAAAAGGAGTATGCATGAAGACTTTCTATAGGCACTGTAAATATCAGTTCTCCTTCTTCCTCCCTTGGTTAACACAGTTTCATCCTCATTTTGTAAAACTTGCATTTTCTTAGTATTCTTTTATAGCATGGTTTGTTGCTGTTAATTAGTATTTTGCATCTGACCAAACATTTTATATTTCACCCAATTAAAAAAACAAAAAACAAAACATGGGACTACATGTGAAAATAGTTTTTTAAAAAGGTTTTGTTTTTTTTTGCTAATTTTAGTGGCATTTGTATTTATTTTTATTATTATAAAAACAACATAAAAAGCCCAGTATCACATCATAAGGTATGTTGAGAAGCCTTGAGGATCAAGATGCAAAAATATGAATTATTTCAACAAATTTACAAAGATACAATCAAAGCTATAGTTGCCTTGAAAGCTAGAGAAGACTTGTTGTTGGTTTACATAAAACATCATAACTCATTTGAGACAGGTTAATATGTAACTGCTGTTGTATAATCATGTGTTAACTTTCTCTTGATCAGATGCTGATGATGTACTGTGATCATGGTGTTACAGTGTCTATTTAGAAATGCATATAGTTATAATCTGTGCAAAGACCACAGCATTTAAAATGCCAACCACAGTTAAAAGTAAAAAATAATCCTGTATTATGATTTTTTTTTTTATACTATGTGTTTCATAACAAATTATAAAAAATTAAATAACTTACCTTAATGAAATAAAATTGTTCACATGGCTTATTCGGTTCAATACTGTAGCATGTGCCATACATAGACATTTATAATAAAAAAATGCTGCAGTGAAACGCCTCATAATTGTATATTATATTATATATTGTCTATATAGGTTTCTCTACCACAGTGGTAAGGTGCAGACAATCTGCCTATATATATAGTTCAAGTAGCAGCACTGACGCAAACACATTTTGAGCATCTCCTCTCCTTAAAATAACTTTTTACAGTTAGCTCTCATATAACTCTACCCACCATTTAATGTCCAATATACAATAGCTTCTTAGCTAGAAAAATAACTATTGAGATTGCCGTAGTTACTTACCCTGTACATAATTTATGTATATTTAAAAATTGATTGATTTATTGCCCAGCACAAGAGTCTGATTAATTAAGGTTTT
Organism: Gymnocypris eckloni scoliostomus; assembly: GCA_027564155.1. NCBI lineage: Eukaryota > Metazoa > Chordata > Actinopteri > Cypriniformes > Cyprinidae > Gymnocypris > Gymnocypris eckloni. The sequence continues at coordinate 21,245,122 of CM050432.1, read as the reverse complement.
TATTAAGGTACAAAGTGAACACATTCAGCTGAGAAAATGTGAGATTTGAGGTTGAATAACTCTTTACTAAACATTTTTTGTGCGCCTACCTCCCAATAATCTCAGTGAGCAACCCAGGCTCATTGGAAATGCATGCCTTACTGCGTTTGGAGGAAGTTTCAAAGTTAAATGTCCAGTGAGTGGTGTTAAAACGCAGGTCCAATACTTTAACCCTGGCACGTTTTTGTTATGTTTGCAGGACGAAGCTCTAGATCAGTTTCGGGACTGACAAGAGTGTAGGGCCTTTTTTCAAGTTCGTCTTGTCCTACACTCAGGAGGAATGGGGGACTAGTAAACCAAAACGATGAAGTAAGTTGCTCGGAGGGGAGGCCTCGTCCACACACTGCGTTGTGTGTCTAATGCGCTGTACTCGGTTGTGAACGTAGACGTAGAAATGCCTTGTTTCATTGAAGATGTATCCTAGCACCAGCTTAGAGTCAGTGTAGAATCTCACATCATCCAGTATTGTGTCCAGATGTTCTTGAAGCATTTCTGCTACTTCAACTGCAAGTACAGCTGCAAACAACTCAAGTCGAGGAACAGTGACATCTGGCTTTGGAGTTAGTTTTGCTCTGCCGAAGAGGAAACCCACTTCACTGAGACCATCTGCATTCGTCATTTTCAAGTAAACTACTGTGCCAACAGCTTTAGTAGAAGTGTCACAAAAGACAGTGATCTATTTCCTGTGTGCAGTAGACAACGAAGTGGATGTATACATTCTTTGGATTTTCAATCCTTGGAGATGTTTGAGGGAATCTTTCCATTTCTGCCATCGCTCTTGTTTCTCTTTGGGCAAAACAACATCCCAATCATCTGCATCTCCAGAGATGTCTCTCAGGATGGAGCAACCCTCAATGCTTACAGGTACTATACATCCTAGAGGATCATAAAAGCTGTTGATGGTAGATAGCACTCCTTTCTTAGTGTAAGGTTTGGTGTAAGGTGGCAACTTCTGTTGCAGAACCTTTTACGGCGAAAATATCCTCTCCAGCTCCTTCCAAGACATCAGCAGCACTCTCCCCTGAGCTCTCAGTGTTCTCTGTCACCTTTGTTTCTAACACAGACACTAGTTTTGAACACTTCCTGTTTTCTGATGCCTCTGTCATAATCGCAAATGCTATATCTGAACTCTCTGTGTTTGTTGTAGCTCCTGATGCTACTGCTGCAGAACCTCCAGGGGTGGCAGCATTTGCTGCAGAACCTTCAGAGCCCACTTATGAACACTTTGTCTGTCCTGACGAGGTCATGGAGGCTGTCAGTGAATCCCCTGTCATACCAGTCTTGGTTGTAGAAGCCAATCATGAATTCTCAGCCCTACCTGTTACGGTCACTAAGACAGCCTCTGAATTCACTGCCCTGTCCCGGTCAAATAGGCCATTCCTGAGCTCTCTGTTTGCACTGTCCCATTCAAGGAGGCCTTTCCTGAACTCTCTGTTTGCCCTGTCCCGGTCAAGAAGGCCAGTCCCGAACTCTCGGTTTGTCCTGTCATGGTTAAGAAAGCCGGTCCTGAACTCTCTGTTTGCCCTGTCAATGCTGCAGAAGCCATGCGTTAACTCTCTGCCTGCCTTGTCACAGCTACTGAGGCCGTTTATGAACTCTCTGTCTGTCTTGTAAAGGTCAAGGAGGCAGTTTAAGAACTCTCAACCTGTCCTGTCACGACCAAGAAGACCGTCTTTGAACTCTTTGCCCGCCATGTCACAGCCAATGAAGCTGTCGGTGAACTTTCTGACTGTCTTGATATGGCTAAAGAGGCCACTAGTGAACTATCTAAATGATCTGTCTGACCAGTCTCATCTAATGAGCTGGAGTGTGAATTGTCAGCCTGTCTGGTTCCAATTAAGGCTCTTGATTTTGAACTGTGTCCAATTTCATGTAATGAGTCTGATTTTGAACCATCTGTCTGTCCAGTTTCAATTAATGTGCCTGAGTGTAAATGGTCTGCCTGTCATGGTGGTCCACAGCTCCGCCCACTGTGGAGGTCTTCTGTTCTGCTCAAGTTGTCTTCTGCTCCGCTCTGGTGGTCCTCAGCTCCGTCTTTTCTTCCATGGTGGTCTTCAGCTTCATCTGCTCTGCTGTGGGGGTCTTCTGTCCGGCTCTGGTGGTCATCGGCTCCGCCCTTGCTCTCTAAACATCCAGCTCCGCCTTGGCTCTTTGCTCTGCCCTGGCTCCCTGCTCCTCTCAGGCACCCTGCTCTGCCCTGGCTTTCTGGCCACATTGGCTCCCTGCCCCACCTTGGCTCTCTGCTCCGCCCTGGCTCCCTGCTCCGCAGGCTCTACCCTGGCTCCTTGCTCCAGGCTCTGTCCTGGTTGCCTGCTCCACTGGCTCCGTCCCCTGTGGCTTCAGTTCCTCATGGACCTGGCCATCCATCCCTCCCACCTCTGCTCCACCTCCCTCCTAGACTCTTGTCTGTTCCTATTAAGGAGTGTCTGGAAGCGATCTGTCGCGATCACCCACTGGAGTGCTCATTAGCTCCACCAGAGGGCACTCCATCCCTGACTTTTACCATTCAGACAGGACCCCATTTCCCATAATCTTTTGCCCAGAATCATCAGCACTCAACATCAATTATGGTCATTTGTCTCTCATCATCTCATCAGTATCAGACTATAAGAATGGCACACACATTCTCACATTGCTTATGATTGTGTAGCCTGTAACGTTGTTCTAGATTCCGACTTGTCTTGTCTTGTGTTGACTTGTCTTACTGTTTTGTTTTGGACTGTTTATATGGTGTTTTGACTCTCTCTTGCTCTGAGCTCTTTTTTAATAAAGCCTACATTTGGATCCATTACTCCGTTTTCATGACTCTCACATTACAACGACTTAACCACTACCTGGTAATTACATCATTAAGCATTATTTAAAATTCAATTTTCATTTAAACACTTTTTGGAGATTTGTAATGTTTTCTAAAAAAAATCATTACTACCTAGACATTCACCAGTATGCAGACACACCACTTTATTTTATTTGCACTCATTATTGACAGCTAAAGGCTATATCAATATGGACAACAATAATGAATAACTAATGAATGAATGAAACTTTGCTTCCTTAGATTTGATGGCAAACCTTTGAAGTCAGAAATGTACCCTTTTCAGTTAAAAGCTGTAACTGAAGCTGAAATGTGTTTGCCTGGTGCGTGCAAACAAACCTCATTGGTTCTCACATGTAATGCTCACATTTGAGCTTCCATTTACCATATTTAATGTGTGTAAGATAAATCAAAAATGCAAAAATGTAACAAGTACTTTTCAAGTTGAAATAAAATTGTAAGGAGTAAAAAGCATGTTTTTTTTCCTTCTGAAATTTAATTAAGTAAAACTACAAGTAGTCACTTTATTCAAACGAAGTTGAACACAAGATGTGTTTGTGCTTTCATTTTTAGTTAACCTCATTCTAAGGTTAATGAATTTGGAGTATTCTAAATAAGTGTCCGAGGTGTGACATTATTTTGTATTCTCTGTTTCTCTCTCTGGCCAGACCAATTGTCATCTTATATGCTCACACACCCCCAAGGTGATCTCCACTTGTGACCTGATTTTGAAGACTGTGGGCTTGGAGAATGGCAGCTCAGCCTCACCACTGCCAGGTGTCCAGTTTCAAAGGCTCTGGTGGCACATCTCTCTTTGGTGCTGATGGCTTTGGCGCGCTTCAACCACCCCAAGTGCATTATATGCTCACATTTGTCTGTGTGTTTCAGTGTAGCCATTGTCTTAATCAGTCGTAGCATCCACCTGCCCTGGGTCTCATTTTAACCCTGGCCTTTTGTGGATACTTTCGAGTACCAGTTTCGTTTGTTGACCTTCACTGATTAATAAATCTTGTTGTTTGGCATATCTACTCTTGGGTCTTCTTTCAGACACCTCCTGACAGCTACTCTTTTTTTCCAAAACAACAGCAGCATCTATTTATATTGCACATTTACTGCTTTAGATTTTTGTTTCTTTCCAGGAAACCATGCTGTAAAAATAAAGAGCCATTCTATGATTTAATTTCTTTGTTTAAATTGATTTTATATTTCATACTGAATAAATTATAGCTTTTATATTGTTATATTTTATACTGTTCCTACTATTATAGTTGCAAAATCTACTATATTTCACTGCATGATTATACAGGTACTCAAGTTCTCTGTCCCCAAATCCATTTCAGATGTGACTCGCAGAGTCCTGCAGTACTGTCTCGGTAAGTAATTTTATATTCTATTGTGTTGTGTTTATAGTGTCAACTGTTCAGTCAGTTTTTTTGTGTTTTACGAGCTTTTTCTTCATAATTGAAAGCTCCTTTTGCAGTTCCTTTTCCTTGTTTGTGGTCGGAGACTTTGGGTGCTCCTCTGTCGGAATGCTTTATCATAGTAAAGCTGCATGTCTCAGTTGCCACATCAAGCTCTGTCGAAAGACATCTCAATTTAAAGGATCCTTAGTAGGCCCTTTATGTTTGCATTCTTCATTTGGTCTGCTTTGAAGGATGCATCAGGTGTATCCTTCACATGCTTTAATCACCCATAGTCTTTTGCACACATACAAATTCATAGAAAATGATTAACTGAAATTAAAATGGTTCTAAGCTCGTCCAATGTCATTATGCAAGACCAAAAAATTATTGTGGAGAAGGCATTATGTTTTGTGTTGTTTGTTTTGTTTTTGTTTTGTAAATTAATTCTAATGCTAAACTGTACATAATGTAAACCCCTGGGAGATCACAAACAATTGTTATTACATTTATTACATTAAATGAAAGACCATCTAGACCAGCGGTGTCCAAACTCAGTCCTGGGGGCCGCATTTCATTGATGGCATCATGAATTCACAAATGGACTGCTCTATACTGAAAGAGAAGATGCTACCATCACTCTGTGCCCTTGGTCGTCGTGCACTTTTCCAACATGATAATGATCATAAACATACATCTAAGGCCACTGTTGGATTTCTGAAGAAGAACAGGGTGAAAGTGATTCAGTGGCCAAGTATGTCTCCTGATCTGAACCCAATCGAACACCTATGGGGAATTCTGAAGAGACAAGATGAGCATCACTCTCCATCCAGCATCCAATCTGTAAAAGAGGTCATTCTTGAAGAATGGAAAAAGATAGATCTGGCAAAATGTCGCCAACATTCCATGCCTAGGAGACTTGGTGCTGTCATTAAAAATCATGGAGGCCATACAAAGTACTAGATTTAGTAGTTTTTGTTGTGGGGTGTACTCATTTTTGCATCACCCTAATTTGAGTAAAACTGAAAAATGTGTAATCTAAGTTATATTATTAACCTTACTTTCATGTTATAAGTTAAACAGATGTTATATTAAACTTAGTCTTGTCAACATTTTGGAAATGGTTTTTGTGTTCATTGAAATATTGTTTAAAATTTTACTTTTCAAAGGGGGTGTACTCATTTACGCTGGGCACTGTATATATATATATATATATATAGAGAGAGAGAGAGAGAGAGAGAGAGAGAGAATAAGTCTGACCTAAATAATTTGATACTGAACAACTATCTGATGGAGGGAGTTAGATGGATATATATATATATATATTCATTATTGTTTATTTTCTGTGCTGTGCAGGATCTCTTGTTGCATGATAAACAGTGTAAATCAGAAAGTATTATATCGGGCTTATCACTATTCTGTCAAAAATTTTCAGGATATTGATAAGTTGCTTCAGCCAAATACCCAAACCAAAAATCTTCCTACACTCCTGCTGTTCACTGCAGGGGATACATTGATACATAATTAAAACATTCAACATTAATTTTTTGAAAGGCCACCATCTGTGTTGTCTATTTATTCCCCTGTCTATGACATTAATTAATGGTTTATTTTGTAAATTTTTTCTGAGTTTTTAAGATTTTGAAGACTGTGGGTTTGGAGAATAACAGCTCAGTCTCACCCTCACTAGGTGTCCATGCTGATGGCTCAACTCGCCAGCCCCACAGTGCATTATATCCTCACTTTTGGCATTGTATATTAGTGCTGCTATTGCCTTAATCAGTCTGCTTTGCTCATAGCATCCCTACATGTTGGACTCCCCAATGCCATTTTGACCCTGGCCTTATGGCGTAGACTCTCGAGTATCCAGTTTCATTTGTTGGCCTTCACTGATTAATATATCTTGTTGCTTGGCACATCTACTCTTGGGTCTTCTTTAGGACACCTCCTGACAGCTACTCAATTTTTTTCCCAAAACAACAGCAGCATCTATTTATATAGCACATTGACTTTCCAAGAAAGAAAAAGCTACTGTTTTTTCACTGCATGATTATACAAGCACTCAAGTTCCATCTTCTGTCCCCCAATCCAATGCAGCTTTCTTTTTATGATTTTTATGAATTTGAAGGGTCCTTAGCATGTGCCACATAATAATGAATCACATAATTCTAACTGTGCATGTAAACCACTGGGAGACCACAGGAGATATTTACATGCATTGCATTAATAAAATATCAGAAAGTATAAAGACATTTAACAAAATATATTATTCAAACTATAATTTTAATAGTATTTTCTTGACTATGGGTGGCAGAACACATTTATGGCGTAGCCAAACGTGCTTATTAGACGGTCTCATTCTGATGCTAAGCAGGACTCTAAACTTGAAGCATCAGAAAGGCAGGACTAGGAAATAAGCATGCTCACTTTGAGAAGCACCCTTTGCCACCATAGGATTGTCACAATGAAGACGGAGGATTCAGTTGCGGAAAGAGAGTTTATTACAGGAAGTAATACACAGCGAGAAACTAAACGGAGCTTTCAGAGGGCAGAGGCGGAGCCCAGGGCAGAAGCGGAGCTCCGTAGGGCAGAGGCGGAGCTCGTGAGGCAGAAGCGGAGCTTTCCAGAGGGCAGAGGCGGAGCTTCCGTGAGGCAGAAACGGAGCTCGTGGGGCAGAGGCGGAGCTTCCGTGGGCAGAAACGGAGCTTTCCGTGTAGGCAGATGCGGAGCTCGTGGGGCTGAGGCGGCGCGCAGGGAAGCAATGGGCAGCCAAGGTCCGGGGAGTCCAGGAAGCAGCAGGGCTCAGGAATCGCGGAACCAGAACGGACCGTAAACGACGACCGCAAACACTGCAAGGATCTGACAAAGGAGAGAGCGTGACAGGAACAGATATAGCCAACGGTGATGACTCTCAGCTGGAGCGAATCAGCCTCAATCACACACACCCACAGACACCTGCTCACATACGCACACGCACACAGACAAGACACGGTGAGGATGGGACCGGGAACCCATGAACCGTGACAGTACCCCTCCCCCTAGGAGCGCCTCTCGGCGCTCCCAGCCGACCTTACCTGTTGATTGTAATCATCAATAAGGGAGTGATCCAATATGTCCCTGGCCGGAACCCAACTTCTCTCCTCCGGACCGTAACCTTCCCAGTCCACCAAGTATTGAAATCCTCGTCCCCTCCGCCTCGAATCCAGAATGCGATTGACCGAATAGTGGGTTCCCCATCTACGAGTCGCGGCGGGGGAGGAACCGGAGTAGGCGGATTAAGGGGAGACCGAAAAACGGGTTTAATTTTGGATACATGGAAGGCGGGATGAATTCTCCTGTACGCAGGAGGGAGTTTGAGGCGGACTGTCACCGGACTAATAATTTTAGTGACAGGAAACGGGCCAATAAATTTGGGAGCCAACTTATTACACACGGATCGGAGCGGAATGTTCTGGGTAGAAAGCCACACTTTTTGACCAACGACGTAGACGGGAGGCTTCGACCGGTGGCGATCAGCCTTAGCCTTGGTGCACGCCCCACCCGGAGGAGAGTCTCGGGCTCTCGCCCAGGTACGGTGACACCTCTGGACGAAGGCGTGAGCAGAGGGACCCACTTGATTCCATACTAGGGAAAAAGAGGTGGCTGGTAACCTAAACTACACTCAAACGGCGAAGGCCCGTGGGACGACACCTGTAACGAGTTGTGGGAGCGTACTCAACCCATGAAAGTTGCTGACACCAGGAAGTGGGATTCTGAGTGACCAAACATCGCAACACCCTCTCGAGATCCTGGTTGGCCCGCTCAGTCTGACCGTTGGTCTGAGGGTGAAACCCAGAAGACAAACTCACAGTCGCCCCCAGTAGTCGACAAAACTCTCTCCAAAATTTGGACACGAATTGGGGACCCCTGTCGGAAACCACGTCTGCCGGGAGGCCATGAATGCGAAGACGTGATCAACTACCGTAGCCGCTGTCTCCTTGGCTGAGGGCAATTTGGGCAAGGGAATAAAATGGGCCGCCGAGAACCGGTCCACTACGGTTAAAACAACCGTGATACCCAGGGAGGTGGGAGGGCAGTAACGAAATCTAGCGCGATATGGGACCAGGGTCTCGAAGGACTGACAGCGGCTGAAGTAACCCCTCTGGAGGTCGATTGGAAGTCTTACCCACCCAGCACAGACTGAGCAGGCCAAAACAAACTCTCGGATATCGCGAGCCATGGCCCGCCACCAGAATCGTTGTTTAATCAAAACATGGTGCGACCGATTCCTGGATGACAAGCCACGTTGGAACAGTGACCCCATTGGATGGACGTTGGACCGTAACCTCCGCACAAACAACCGCCCGTTGGGCATCCAGGCGGAGGCGTTACCTTCCAGGCCGTCGCGGACCTTCGATTCGATCTCCCAAGTGACTGCAGAGACAACCAATCTCTCAGGTATAATGCACTCGGAGACACCGGGCGGTCCGAAATGTCAAAATGCGTGACAAGGCATCGGGCTTGATGTTCTTAGAACCCGGCCGATAGGAGATGGAAAAATCAAAACGTCCGAAAAATAGTGCCCAACGAGCCTGCCTGGAGTTAAGACGCTTTCGGACTGAATATATTCAAGATTCTTATGGTCGGTCCAAACTATGAAAGGAACCCCGAACCTCTAACCAGTGACGCCATTCTTCCAACGCTAGCTTGACGGGCCAGCAACTCTCTGTTACCGATGTCGTAATTGCTCGGCAGGAGACAGTCGATGGGAAAAAAACGCGAGGGATGCACTTTGTCGTCCGAGGTGGCCCGTTGGGATAGCACTGCACCTACCCCCACCTCTGACGCGTCCGACCTCCACCACGAACTGACGCGGTGGGATCAGGGGCCCGGAGAATGGGAGCCAAACGGGCGGCCTCTGAGTTTGGTAAATGCGGCCTCGGCTGCATTCGACCACCTGAACGTCATCTTGGTGGAGGTCAAGGTCAGAGGAGCGCTAGTTGGCTGAAATTGCGAATAAAACGCCGGTAAAATTAGCGAACCCCAGAAACCTCAGCAGGGCCTTGCGGGGAATCAGGGGTTGGCCAATTTACCACAGCCTTAACCCTGTCAGGATCCATGCGAACCCCTCCGGCGACACTATGAAACCCAGGAAAGGAACCGACTGTGCATGGAACGCGCACTTCTCCGCCTTGACAAAAGCCCATTCTCTAACAACCTCTGGAGCACTTCGTCTGACGTTGAACATGTTCCTGGAGAGAAGAAAAAATCAATATGTCATCCAGGTAGACATATATGAACTGATCGACCATATCTCTCAACACGTCATTGACGAGTGCCTGGAAGACCGGAGAGTTAGAGAGCCCGAAGGCATAACCAAATATTCAAAATGCCCTCTGGGGGTATTAAACGCGGTCTTCCACTCATCCCCTCTTATCTTATGCGAACCAAATGATAAGCGTTTTAAGATCTAACTTAGTGAAGATGGATGCTCCTGCAACCTCTCGAGGCTGAAGACATCAACGGCAAAGGATAGGTATTCTTTACCGTGATGTTGTTCAAGCCCAGTCAATACAAGGTCGCAGAGAACCATCCTTCTTCGCAACGAAAAAATCCTGCCCCCGCTGAGAAGAAGAGGCGGATGAACCCGGCTGTCAGAGAATCAGAAATATATTTCTCCATGGCCTCCTTTCCGGAACCGGCGAGTATAATCTGCCCTTAGGCGGAGACATACCTGGTACTAAGTCTATAGCACAGTCGATGAGGAGGGAGAAGCGGCCTGGACTTACTGAACACCTCCTTCAGGTCGAGATACTCCTCGGCAGATACTTAGACAGGCTCCCCATCTCATCCTGCAACACAGAACCAGACACAGAAAACCAGCAGACACAAGACAGGAGGCATAGCAGGCTCGACACTCCGACACAGTGTTACGACCCCAATCCACCCGAGGATTGTGTTGAGTGAGCTAGGGTGACCCAACACCACCGGGCCAGGGTGAGTGGGTGACGAGGCGTGATGGTCTCAGAGTGGTTGCCTGAGGTGACGAGGGTGATGGGTACCGTGAGAGACTGATCGGAGGAAGTGACTGTCCATTAAGGGCGCTGACAGAGATCCTGTGACGGAGGGGAATCAAGGAATGTGAAGGAGTTGGGCCAGGGAAATGTCCAGCAGGTTACCCTCGGCTCGAGTCTAGCAGCGCCGTCCCCTCATGTCGCCCGCCCATTGCAACCTCACCGGGAGGAGGGTGGTGGATGAGGCTTTGTTGAGAGATACCCCACCCGACAGTAGCCTCAGACCTACTGTCGGGCCTGGTCTTTTACGGGCACTTCACCAAGAAATGGCCAGCCGCTCCACAGTACAAACATAACCCCTCGTCCTCCGACGATCTCTCCTCCCGGAGAGCCGAGCTCACCACCTGCATGGGTTCGCCAACCGACGAGTGACCGACCGTATCGCCGGTGTCGAAGAAAGGATATCTCGGTGTTAACTTGCGTCGACCACGAAGATCGCGCGTTGCTGAAGCCGTGCATCCACGCTGTAAGGCCAGATCCACAAGTTCGCCCAACCCGAGAGGTAACTCCACCACGCCGATCTCTTGGTGGATACGGTCGGCCAGCCCATGCAGGAACATGTCCCACTGCGCCTTCGTTCCACTCACACTCTGCCGCCAGGGTCCTGAACTGGATGGAATAATCAGAAACGGACTGCTCCCCTGGCGGAGGTCGGCCAGCATGCGCTGCCTCGCGCCCGACCAGCGCGATCGAACACCCTCCTCATCTCCTGAGAGAGTGAGTGGAACGAGGAACAACAGGGATGGCGATTCCCACACCGCCGTTCCCACAATGCTGCCCCTTCCTGACAGCAACGTAGCACTAGTGCCACTCTGGAAACTTCTGTGGCAAACGTCAGTGGCTGGAGCGAAAAAACAGAGAACACGTCAGAAACGCTCTACAGAGGTTAGGATCTCCGCATACATCTCCGGCGCCGGGAGTCTCGGTTCGTGCTGAGGCTGTGGTTCCCGGGATGGAAAAGCTAGCGGTGTGGGTGGCGCGAGCGGTGATCTTAATAACTGTACCTGGGTAGTGAGCTCGGACACCTGCGCTACTAACGCCTGCACAGCTCGTCCGGTGTTCAGCATATTCTCCTCCTGGAGATGCATACGAACGTTGTTACCGCCAGCAGTTCCTGCAAACCACGAGTCTCCGCTGAATCCATGAAGATTGGTCAGATCCTTCTGTCACAATGAAGACGGGAGGATTCAGTTCGGAAAGAGAGTTTATTACAGGAAGTAATACACAGCGAGAAACTAAACGGAGCTCAGAGGGGCAGAGGCGGAGCTTCCGTGAGGCAGAAGCGGAGCTCCGTAGGGGCAGAGGCGGAGCCGTAGGCAGAAGCGGAGCTTTCCGTGGGGCAGAGGCGGAGCTTCCGTGAGGCAGAAACGGAGCTCCCGTGGGGCAGAGGCGGAGCTCCGTGAGGCAGAAACGGAGCTCAGGCAGATGCAGAGCTTCCGTAGGGGCTGAGGCGGTAGCGCAGGAAGCAATGGGCAGCCAAGGTCCGGGCGATCGGAGTCCAGGAAGCAGCAGGGCTCAGGAATCATGGAACCAGAACGGACCGTAAACGCCGCAAACACTGCAAGGATCTGACAAAGGAGAGAGCGTGACAGGAACAGATATAGCCCAACGGTGATGACTCTCAGCTGGAGCGAATCAGCCAATCACACACACCCACAGACACCTGCTCACACATACGCACACGCACAGACAAGACACGGTGAGGATGGGACCGGGAACCCATGAACCGTGACAAGGATAGCAGGTGGACAACAAGCTTTTTAAAATGGGCTCTAAAGGAAAACCAAAGCTCTGTGACAACATTCAGCTCTGGTATTACCCACCTTGGCCTTTGTTTTTTTTCTTGTCTTTTGGTCTGACACCCACTGTGGACTTTTCAACTGCTCTGAGGCCAGTTGCACAAAGCTGGTTTTGTTTTTTGCCCAGGTAAGTTTGAGCAAACTCTTGAGTTTTACAGGCTACCCTGAGTATATGAATACCCCGCTCTGGAGCAGGTTTTATTCTGGTTTAGAGATTGCAAACCCAAACTGGACCAATCAGCTGTGAGGAAAGTGATATATTTCTGATTAAATGAAGCCACTCCCCCTTATCTCTCGCTCCAAATTAAAGCAATTTACAGTCAAATAATTTTAGAGAAAAAATTGCTTGACTTTTTGCTGGTACTTATTTATTATATTTATATTATATAAATTATAATTTATGTAATATTCATATAATTATTATATGATGTGGCAATTCATTTTAAGATTAGCTTAAATTAAATTAAATTACACTGAACAAAATTATAAAGGCTACACATTTGTTTTTGCCCCCATTTTTCATGAGCTGAACTCAAAGATCTAAGACTTTTTCTATGTACACAAAAGGCCTATTTCTCTCAAATATTGTTCACAAATCTGTCTAAATCTGTGTTAGTGAACACTTCTCCTTTGTCGAGATAATCCATCCACCTCACAGGTGTGGCATATCAAGATTCTGATTAGCCAGCATGATTATTGCACAGGTGTGCCCCAGACTGGCTACAGTAAAAGGCTACTCTAAAATGTGCAGTTTTACTGTATTGGGGGGGTCCGAAAACCAGTCAGTATCTGGTGTGACCACCATTTGCCTCACGCAGTGCAACACACCTCTTTCACTTGACAAGAGTGCAAGAGTGATACGAGACACAAAAGCACAATTTTTGTTAATAAAAGTTACATTTATTCGATTAATATAAGCAAGTTTGTCTTTTTTGTTGCTGTTTTTAAAATTAAAATTAAATAAAACAATGAACCACAACATTTTAAGTCTTAAAAGAGAGAAAATACCTTATACAACGCAAGTAAAACGATGGTAGATTGGGGTTCATTATTAGCCTATTAATTAAAATACATCAGCCATAAACATCTAACTTTTATAAACAAAATGAATAGGTCTTATTCATTTTGTTAATAAAAGTTAGATGTTTAATATAGGCCTATGCGAATTTGCGATAATTTTAAAGAAAGGGGAAATCCAAAGACCATTTATTTATTTGTGATACAATGTGGGTAAAACATATTTCCCTTATTCATATTGTTAATGAAAGTTCAAAGTTTAATATAGGCCTATAGTGAATTTGTCATTGTAGGCTATAGCCTTTTTTATTATTATTATTAATAACAATAATGAGTCAATACGCATTCATTTGAAAGCTTTAAATTACTACTTTAAAACGAAATAACTCAAATCGAAAATATAAACTCTTTCAGTATGTAATCCGTAAAGATGCATTTCTCTCTAAAGGTAAGTAATTTTTTCTTCACCATATTTTATGGATCTCTAAAATATAAAAATAAAGAAAAGCCTAAAACAGGACCGATTAAAATTCGAGATTTATTTTATAATTCTTGTTCTGCCCTCTTATCAAATGCCCTGCTTGATTTGGCAGACAGATAACGCCATCCAATAACAACAGATCAAGGAGTCTTTTCTTCAACTTTACTGTTGATCTTGGAATAATGTTAAACTGTAAACATACAAAAATTCACAATAACATGATCACATAAGACATAACAAGCCCTTTATACAGAAAATTACTAGCATAGTGCCATCAGAATTTGATCACACAATTCACACGATAAAGGCAATAAGGTTAACATCCGGTATATAAAGTATAAGGAATTAACTAAACATAAGATACATAGAATCACAATAGAGAAATGTTTTCATACCGAATGTGCCTTCGGATCAACTTAAATCGGGAAATTATAGCAGCCATAACCGCATGATCTAGTCTGCTGCTGCTGGAGATCTGACTGGTAATTATGATGTCATCATAAAAGGACTCCACGACATTGCATGCAATACCCAACTTTGAACAGAAGAGGTCGACTAACTATAACTTTTGAATTAAACTAAGTATTGAATGTTCTTGTAGAACAGCACACTCCCCGTCTGGTATTCAAGGAATGCCAAACCTATACTCCAGTTTGTCTGAATATTCTATTCAGAGTCTTCCTGAAGAAGGAGTACTATCTCGTTGATCGGTCTCAGGAACAATTTAGGTCCATCCTTTCCAATGATTTTTACTTGAACCTTACGAACTTTCCCATCTTGACTGGGATAAGTTTCCGTTATGATGCCCAAGGGCCAGTCATTCCGTTTGGACAGAGTCTTTGAACAGAACTATGCATCCTTTGGAAATGTTGGGTTGTTGATGTTGCCATTTTCGTCGATGCTGTAGAGTTGCAAGGTATTGTTTACGCCATCTATCCCAGAAAGTACTTGTGAGGCTTTGCACCATACGCCATTGTTGTTTGTACAGGTCAGGCTTTACAAAATCTCCAGGTGGAACTGAACTTGCACCGGTCTTTTGGGTAAGTAATGTGGCAGGTGTTAGGATGAAAGGATCTGCTGGATCGGTTGACACAGGTATCAATGGTCTGTTGTTTATAATGGCAGTGACTTCGGCCATAAAGGTGGTGAGTACTTTGTGCGTGAGTTTGGAGGATGTCATCTGAAGAAGCATAGAATCCAGGATCCTGCGGGCAAGCCCAATCATCCTTTCCCATGCGCCGCCCATATGCGATGAATGCGGAGGGTTGAATTTCCATATGCAGCTGTGATTGGACAGGAATTGCTTCACCACTTTCCCATCCACATTAGAAGGAATTTGCAAGTCTTTACAAGCTCCAACGAAATTGGTGCCTCTATCAGAGCGAATCTGTTTTACGGGACCCCGAATTGCCAAAAACCTCCTTAAGGCATTAATGAAACTGGAGGTATTCAAGGGCTCAATCACCTCTATATGAATGGCTCTGATATTTAGACATGTGTATAGCACAGCCCATCTTTTGCTTTCTGCATAGCCGCCTCTTGTCTTACGAGCAGATACTAACCAGGGGCCGAACACATCCAATACCACATTTGTGAAGGGGGGCTCGGCGCTGAGTCTGTCGGTGGGCAGATCCGCAATCTTTTGGGTTTCACAGCCCCTCCTGAGTCTGCGGCATACAACACAGGAATGGATGAGACTACTCACCCGTCTTTTGCCTCCTATTATCCAATAGCCAGCAGATCTTATCGCTCCCTCTGTGAAGTGGCGTCCCTGGTGTGTGTTTGCTCATGAAAGTGTCGTATTAGAAATAATGCTACATGGCTCCTACCAGGTATGATGAGGGGTCTCTTTTCTTCAGAGCTTAAATCTGCTTTAACCAGACGCCCTCCAACCCTCAACAGTCCGCTTTGGTCAATGAAAGGGTCTAGTTTCTGAAGTGAACTAGTTTTAGGGAGTGTTTTGTTATGTTTGAGGCACTGGATCTCATCAGCGTACGTTTCCTGTTGTATTTCTCGTATGACAACTTCTGTGCTCTGAAGTATTGTATCAGCACTCAGGGGCAATTTACAACAGTGCCATCCCTTACATGTGGGTGGGTTGTCGTTTTGATCTCGCTTGTAAGAGCGCGTAATGTGAATCAATTTGCCAATGGCTCTGATCAAACGATTCCAGTCTGAAAAACGTTCGAAGTGTTTTGAGACAGCAGTACACAACACTGTAACTAATGTGCGAACTTCAGCATCTTGATCGGGATCAACAAGGGCATAGGGTGCTTTAGGGAGAGTCTCTGTTCTTGGGTGATGCAAAAATGCATGTCCACTGAACCAGATGGTGTCTTGCAATTTGGCTGGAGCTATGGGTCGTGTCGCAACATCTACGGGGTTATGCTCTGAGCTTACATTATGCCACTGTCCTGATTAGTGCTTTTCCGAATTCTCTGTACGCGGTTGCTAACATAGACTTGAAATCTACGTTTCTCATTGTAAATATACCCAAGAACCACACGGCTATCTGTATAGAATGTTATCTCATCGAATTTGACTGCAATCTCTGTTGTGATGGTTTCCATTATGTTCACTGCTAACACTGCTGCACAGAGTTCCAGACGAGGTATAGTGAGCTCTGGTTGTGGTGCTACCCTGGCTTTGCCTGTGATGAACCCCGTAGGACAGTTACCATCTGAGTCAACTGTTCTGAGGTAAGCAAACGCTGCAATTACTTTCTCGGAAGCATCAGAAAACACAGAGAGCTCCTTGAACTTAGCACCTGACAATGATGTGGGCCCGTAGCTTCTTGGGACTTGTACATGTTGCAGATCTTGTAAAGAATCTCTCCATGACTTCCACGCCCTTCGATTGTTCTCAGGTAAGGGTGAATCCCAGTCGGCAGCATCCTCAGTCAGTTTCCTTAGCAGTATTTTGCCCTGAACTGTGATTGGAGCCACAAATCCTAGTGGGTCGTACAAACTGTTTATCACTGATAGCAGTCCATGCCTAGTGTAAGGCTTTTGATCATTTTGAACATGGAAGTTGAAGCAGTCTGTGTCCAAATTCCAAAGTAGGCCAAGACTGTGCTATATAGGAAGTGAATTGACACCTAAATCCAGTTCTTTCAACGAGTTGGCATAATCCTCAGATGGGAACGCTCTCATGACTTCTTTGCTGTTTGAAGCCAACTTGTGTAGCTTTAAATTGGATCCTGCCTGCATGTCCTGTGTTCTTTTTAGCAAATTGATCGCCATCTCTGGGGAGGGTAACGATTTCAACCCATCATCCATATAAAAGTCTTGATCCACAAAATGTCGGGCGTCTTGACCGAATTTCTCTTCTCCTTCCAGAGCTGCACGACGAAGACAGTAAATGGCCACTGCTGGAGAAGGACTGTTCCCAAATACGTGTACCTTCATACGGTACTCTGTGACCTCATTCTCTGGGTTATTTTCACGAAACCAAAGGAACCTTAGATAGTTCCTGTCTGCAGGTCGAACTTTAAAGCAGTGGAACATTTGTTGAATGTCTACCATGAAGGCGACAGGCTCTTTGCGAAAACGCATGAGGACTCCGAGGAGACTGTTATTGAGGTCAGGACCTGACAAGAGAACTTGGTTGAGTGATACGCCGGTTTCACACTGCAAGCGTAAGCAGGGCGTAAGCAGCGCGTATTTTTTTCGGCGCCCATGTTAACGGATGAGAGCGTTCACACAGCATGCAGGGGCGGCGGGCAGCGTAGCAGGAGCAGAGCAGGAGCGGCAGTGCCGCGATCGTTTCGGCGCCGAGTCTATTTTTGCTGCGCTGCTTCCGCTCAATTAAAGTGACAGGACATTATTTATGATCGACACTCAAAAAAAACAACATATTTAAAGTTTGTAAATGGGATGTAATGTATTTTAAACAGTTACCATGAAGTTCAACAATTTCGTAGCAAGTTGTAATATATATTGTGTAGTTTATAGGCCTGTATGTTGACATAGAAGCAGATGTCATGCTGACAACAGGCATCATCATCAAACGCACGTGACATCGCCCGGTGTAGCCAGACGGGGGTCTTCAGAGTACACCTGGAAGATGACATAATGGACGACACTCGTCTCATCGTAGAAGTGGAAAAACAAAAAGTTATTTATGACCCAAAAAAATTTATGTATACGGACTTACAAGCCAAAGAAAAGGCATGGGATGCAGTGGATTGATCATTTGATAATACACGAAGTGACAAACGAATAAATACATATTCAAATACGTCACATAAATATTACACATGTAGCTACACCAAATAAGTCTATGATATGGGTGACTTGTTTGAAAGTGTGTTTTTGTGTTTGCTAATATCCCTATTAAAAGCGTTTACACATAGTGTTAATAAAGACATTTACGATGCATGTTGAAGATGTTAGCATGGAGATTGCTTGTAAATCTGCTGTTTATGAGTATGTTTATCAGATATTGCTTCATTATTAAATAAGCGTTCGTCAGCAGGCATTATGAAGAGCTTTGCTAATAAATGTTGAATAAAGATGCAAAATATGTCAACATTGTAGATGTAATCTTTTGACCAAAACTTCAAAGGCATGTAATTCTCCTATAAGTAATGCGTTTTCTTTACAAAGGACTAGTCATTTTGCGTTGGCAGATGGTACGTCATTTTTTATGTGTTTTTTTGTATTGAAAGACAAAAAGTACAATCTGTCCAATCAGTACAACTTTTTACAATCTGTAAATAACAATCAATACAAACAAACATAAAGAACAGCAGCTTACAGTATATATGTGCAAAAATAAACTTCTGGTTACAAGTACAAACCTTTAAAATATTGACCATATTCAATAAACACAATGTATAAAATAACTATAACATTTCTGCTATGGTCAGTTATTGTTTTTGCTGTTGTTGCCTGGGGCAAAATCTACGCCGTATCCTTCTTCGTAATCTCCGTAGTAACAAATACAGCGCAATTGCCTTTCTTCTACAATACGTACTGCACATAAACACAGATGCACATGTACAGTGTAAATAAAACAAATAATATAAACTATTCTAATAATAAATCAAGACCAATTGTATTTAAAATTAGATTCGAATTTGCCCATTCTGTACAAAAGACGCTGTTCAGCCGCTGCAAACGCCGTGTGTGCAATGGCTTGCTCCTGCTCTGCATACACACCGCTTCTGCGCCGCTCACGCTTGCAGTGTGAAACGGGCGATACACTTTTGCATGGAGTGCTCAAATCAAAGACTACACGGATTTGGGATGGCTTTTTAGAATGATATATGCCGAAAGAAGGTAAGTACCAACACTGCTTATTGAGACTGACTGAAGGAGCTATTTCGGCATGATCATTTTCCAATAGCTTCTCCATAAAGGCTACAAAGTCCTTTTTCATATCTGGCTTCCTTCTGAAAGATCGTAAAAGTGAATTAAGGCGTTCCACAGCTTGTGGACGATTGTTTGGAAGATATTGCCTTGGCTGCTTGAATGGAAGTGGAGCAACCCATGAATTTTCATTGTCTTTATAGACTTCTCGCTCCATGATCTGCAAAAATAGTTTGTCCTCAATTAGGGCTGTAGTACTCGAACTCGAGTCCGACTCAGACGTTTTCTATCGTCTCGGACTTGTCTTGACTCGTTGGTATTTGGACTCGGACTTGTCTCGGACTTGGTCATTGGACTCGCCAAATGTTCAAGTTGGTCTCTCACCGAGTCCAGCAATATATGCTTTTTTTCTCTTTCAAACAAAGACTCGCTTGTTCCAAATGGGTAATGTAATTGCCATTGGTTTAACTCCATCTAGAACGGGCATTGTCATTGGTCCATCTAGAACGCATTGTCATTGGTCCCCTGTTAAATGCACAGCTGCGTCATTGGCTCTGAGTGTGCGCTTGGCTCTGAGATTGCGCGCTGCCTGGAGGCATAAATAATCTTTATTTTGGCCACAGACACGCTGTCGGCAAGTTGCATAATACAGTTTGGTTGTACAAAGTTCGTTGGAGTTTTCCTCTCACTTTCCTTCGCTTTTAAATACCTTATTAATGCCCGTGCGCATTTTGCTTTCACTTTCATTTCAGGTCAATTGCTTATTAACGACACTTACACTTATAACCATTTTCTGCAATAAACATGGGACTTTAATTAACAAAACGAATAAAAATACACCATTACCATGCTATAAGCCTAATATAAAATTAACAAACTTACAAAATGTTTAAATGTAAAAAAAAAAAACTGACAATCATCAAACACCGTGGCACCAAATGACTAAGACATATAACGAATAAGAGCAAAACGAATAAAGCCTGGAGGCACGGAATACAACTGGATGCAAAATAAAATAAATTACACAAAACGTAAATAAAGTAAAAAATAAGCAAACACTGTGGCAATGGCTGGGAGATTTATCAGATTTTATCGATTAATTTGAATTGAATGTTTTGGCACAATTAGATTTTTATAAATCGAGGAATCGTGAGTTTGAATAGAAATATTACCAAACGCTAGAATTAGACACTTTGATAAAGAACAATCCAACGCATGTCCATGCACATGATTAACCGCTCACGTGTGATGCTCTCTAGGTGCCCTGCACACAGAGTGTGTGTTTTGTGTTGATGCGGGCAGTGGAATAGGAAAAATAGAAGATGTGAGTTAAACATCTTTTAATAACTAGAGTGCCGCGTTTTTAGAAAGCCGTTTCATGCGAGACGCTGCAAGAGACGCTGCAAGAGACGCGCGCAACCGTCAAACGCGTCCATGTTTACATAGAAAAACAATGGAACAGCAGCGTAATCGATACAAAACCTGTGAAGAAACTTACTGTACATGTACTGTATATCTGATCTTTCAGGTTTGCATCAGGGTGACAGGCTGAGAACTGCTGTTCATTGTTTTACAGAGCCTTTATAGTTAATAATAGCACTCTAGGTGTTATACCTTCAGTCATTTTGAATTTGGAATTACTTTAGTTTTTGAGCATTTGTCTTGTATTATTTCAGAACATAGAGCCTAATATGCATAATATAAGTTTGTACAAGATGTAGTTGTAGTTCATCTTTTCTGCAAAGATATTTAGTGATTTGTTTCACATTTACATCATGAAGACAACGTCATGTGTGGTGCACTTAGAATATACTTTTCTTTAACTAGAGGTTTAATAAAGAGAAAGTTTCTTGAATCATGTTGTAGTTCCATTTTCAAGTTGACTAGATAAAATCTTACAAAATCGAGCATTGGTCAAATATAAGTGAAATTGCTAAACCTAAAATATCCTCCTGAGACGCCCCCTAAAAAAGGTTTTCATGTCATTACATTGTTTAGACCATAGGAAAAATGTTTTTTATTCATATTTGATTATATGTAGAGGACACAAGGACTAAAATTAAATGGCATGAATAGACATAAAAACGGCAAAATCAATGGGAGTTCTTTTTAAATCACCAAATACATTTTTAGGTTTCAGGATTTTTTTATACTAAACTTTGTTTAAGGATGATTCTCAACTATGTTTTAAAATGTATAACTAAATGATTTGATATACCATTTTGTTTTATGCAATATGTGTGTAAAAAATTCCATAAACTGGTTTCCCATTAAACACAGTGCACCTATACACTATATATAATTTGCTTATTAATGTGTTGCTGTTGGGACAGAATGTTGAAAAAAAAATCATAATGGGAGTAATACATGGCCAGATTTTCATAATAATATATGATATTTCATAAGCAAACTGATATATAATTTATTTCCCTATTCAATTGCTATGTCTCCCAAAATGCATAATAAACATGCTTTTAGTCCTGGTGTCCTCTACATTGAACATGTATGAAATGATGTCCTGTTTCATAACAGGAAGTTATATTTGAATTTGAAAACCCATAACATTTTCCTGAGATGTTGCTTTATGACAAACAATCTGAAAATGATTCAGATTTAAAAGACATTACAGAATATAATCATATTTCCATAAGGATGTACAATTTTTCACTAAATTAAATATTGCCATCTTTAAAGACGTATGAGAGGGTTTAAAAAACCTTTAGTATCTCTCAGGAGTGTAGCCAGAAAGGAGACTCTGGGTGTGCATCAGAAAAACTGGGTGTGCCACATTTATTGTCAGATTAATGCGCAAAAAAAAACAAAAAAACAAGCATGCTTATTGGGTATTAATATATTAGTTTAACCATTTCATTTTTGTGTAGGCTACATGTGTCTGTTAACCTATTCTCCATTTTGGATGTCTTTGAAAATCACTATTTTATATCTGCAACAAAGTGTGTGTGTGTGTGTGTGTGTGTGTTAGCATGCGTTGTATATTTAGTATTATTAAACCTTTCATTTCTGCGTATGTCTGTGTGTCTGTGTTTGTATGCTTACTGTTTATTAAGCATTTTTAAACCTTTCATTTCTGCGTGTGTGTGTGTGTGTATGTGACAGAGAGAGAGACAGTTTTAATGAATTCTCCATTGTGAATGTGTTCAATTGTCAGCCCTGCATTTCACATTGGCCTACCAGGGGTCTTCAACCCTGCTCCTGGAGAGCTACCGTCCTACAGATTTCAGCTCCAACCCCAATCAAACACACCTGAACCAGCTAATCACAGTCTTCAAGGCTACTTGTTCATTTCAGACAGGTGTGTTGGAGCAGGGTTGCAACTGAAATCTGCAGGATGGTAGCTCTCCAGGAGCAGGGTTGAGATCTGATATAAACTCTTAAAGAGAAGACTTGCAAAAGTATTGTCACCTGTCATTTATTTCAAATATCTATATCTGCAACAAAATATGTGTGCATGTATATGAGTGTGTCTGTGTGTGTATCTGTGTAAGCAAGCTTAATGATTATTAATATGATAGTTTAACCATTTCATTTCTATTTGTGTGTGTGTGTGTGTGTGTGTGTGTGTGTGTGTGTGTGTGTGTGTTCTGTGAGCCTATTGTCCATTTTCGATGAGTTTCACTGTCAGCTATGCATCCAGCTGTTGGCCTAGACCCTAAAAGCATACCACCTTAGGGCCTTAAAATTCTTGAACCCTGGTTATCGCTGCTTGCAGCTATATATTTTTGTTGTAGTTTTTCCATTTTCCAAAGCTTTCTCGCTCAAGAGGGTCACCGACAATCACATACAGTATAACCTACAACAGCTCTTTAACTGCGCTCTAGTCAAACGCGCTCACTGTAGCCTAATCATTAACTACACACATCATAAACCCCTTAGCAAGTACAATTTATGTCACATATTTTAATAAGACTAAACTCCTATTTAACCTGATGATCACAGGTTTAATAAAAATACATTTTAAGTTTCTAATTATAACACCGCATTTCCACGGTTATTCAAACAACGAACACATTATACAGTGAGCAAAGCACATTTACTTTATCAAAGAATAATCATTGACTTCAGTGACTAGGCTATGTACAAATCTATTATGTAAAAACAGCTGTAGCTGCTCTACTAAATAAAAACAAAATGCTTTTAAATAATCTCTCCTTTTATTAAATCATTAACATCCTGCAATGGTGACTTACACTGTACATGGGCCTATAATGTTCCTTTGAAATTACTTTTGGTGGAATAAACAATCTTGAATAGATGTCTTGCAAGACACATTAGAGAAAGCAGTAAAATATTTGTTATACATTACATTCAGGATCGCCAACAACATAGCACAGTACATTTAATGGTGCCTGTTAGCTGCTCAAAGGGCGAGATGGCGTGGTCTGGCCTTGAATGCCTCAATTATGTTATTATTATTTTATTTTTTTAGAAAATAATTTAAAATTGTAATTAAATTTTAAATTAACAAATATTGTAAGCACTGCTTGATCTGTAAATTGTGAGGTCCCGGAACAAAGCGGGGTAATGAATCCGTCCGGCAAGTTTTTCTTATATTATTATTGAACTTTCAAAAATACAAAATTCAACAGCAAGTTCATATATATATATATGCTTTTATTTATGTAGGCTACACAGAGAAACAATAGAGAAACAAGATGTGCTTTCTGCCGTCTCATGTAGGGGTCGACCGATATGTGTTTTTCAGGGCCGATACCGATACCGATTATTACAGATCAAGTAGACCGATAACCGATATTTTGAACCGATATACGTGTCTAGTGTAAAAATGAAAATGAATGCCAAAATTAATAACAAGAGCTCTGACAAAAAAAAACGTTCTTTAAATGCTTTTAAACATGTCTTTAATTCTGAAAACTGTTAATAACAACAACATTAAAAAAACAGTAATATTAATAATAACATAAGTACAGAGATCACCCAGAAGCATTCTGTAAACATTTTGTAAAACTTAAAGTAAACGATTCAGCGTATTGTGTGATTATTCTCAACAAAAGTTGTAATAATTGTTGTAGTTGTATTACGATATAGTAATATATTCGGCTAAACCGAACGATATTTTGACAGGTTGCCATGAGGACCTTTTAAGTTTCTGTAGCCTATGTATATATGATATGACGATCGTTTTACTCAAATGAAACGGTCAAATGCTCGTGAAGTGATTCTGCGAGCAGTTCTGGGGATGTTGTTCATGTATTTATGTCCTCATTTAGTGAGACGGCAGACGCTGAAGTCACTGCGAGCGTCACGTGCGCTTCAGTATGTGTGTGTGCATTAAATGAAACCGCACATCTGTGTCATTCATTAACAGAGATGCAGAACATGCAGGATTCATATTTAAAGTGTTTTTGCGGCTTAATATTTATAGATACTAGTCCATAGCGCGAGTCGATTTAAGTGTACTGACCTACTTTTGATTAATTCATCCAAACTTCGACACATTCCGTGACATTCCGTGTTATACGGTGAATTCCATTATATGACTGCATTCCGCGATTCCGCCCGCATTTTCGCATCGACATCTTATATTGAGGTGTTTTGCAACTTCAGCAACGCCTGCTGCTGCTTTACCTTTGAGAGACAACTGATGCGTGATCACTGACGCAGCTCCAGTTAGCATGTGCCTCGGTGTGAGACTGCCTTCAGTTTTCCGCGTTGATTGGTCGGACTCGTGACTCTCTACATATCAGATGAGCGGTGGGAGATTGCTCTCAGAGATTGAGAGATCGCCTCACTCTCACAGAGTGTTGAGCTCAGACAGGCTGCATCGAGCCAAATAGTGCATTTAAACATTAAATAGTTTCACCTGTATTATTTATTCACCAATAAATAATGTCACCTGTAAATGGTATGTTTGTTTGCATAAAAAAAAAAAAATAAAAAAATAAAAAATTATCGGCAAATCTGTTTTTAAAATGGCCGATATCGATAATCGGTAAAATGCTTAATATCGGCGCCGATAATCGGCCAGGCCGATAATCGGTCGACCCCTAGTCTCATGCAGTCTCCGTGAAATGGAGCGCGTCACAGCAATGAACCGGCTACTTTATTAAACGAATCAACCAACCAAAAATACAAATCTTTAATTATGTAGTCGGAATGAAAAGGTGCATTTCTTTATTAAAGTCAGCGCCGATTCTGCAACTTTACATTTTCAGCCGACACTGACTGAGAAGAAATCACTAGTTTATTAACGAATAATTCAAATGTTTTATTTTGCCTTTCCCCCCAACATTCATAATCATTGTACTCTGTAATGCCGAACAGATCAAAGAATTCTGGTCTTGCGAGTGATCTGTTGCATTGATCGTCTAGTATAACGTATGTTTTGACTGCTTTTTCTGGGTGGTCTTTAGGTCGCCATCTTTCTCACGCCGGAATACAAACAAAGGATCGCTCGCGAACCGCCGGTGGAGAGGGAAGTGACGCGTTGGTCCCCCACTCTGAAGCTATGCTACAGGCGCCTCTTGATGACGCCGACTAGGACATGTTCCGGCGAGTTCATCTGGACGCCAGCGAATTCACGGATGTAGCAGTAAGCTTCAGTAAACACGCTAACCGAGCAAGCCACTGAAACGGTAACAATAAGGACATTTACTAATCAGAAACCGTGGGTGGACAGATCAATCCGTGATGCGGTTAACCATCGCACTGCCGCGCATACAATGCCGGTCTGTTGTCAGGAAACATGAGCGAGTACAAACATCGTGCTACGCCTCCGCGCTGTAATACGAGCCGCTAAGCGCCGGTACAGTGAGAAAATTGAGTCACATTTCCAGCTCAATGACTCTCGATGCATGTGGCAGGGACTGAAGACCATCTGTTCCTCTGGAAATAAATCCTCCGCAGAGGTGAGAGCAGATCCGCTGCTGGCGAAGAGCTAAACACCTTCACGGTCGCTTTGACTGCAATGGCGGCGCAAATCTGCCGAACAGCCCGTCAGGAAGCTACAGACAGAGCAGCAATGATCATGTAATCACCTTTTCAGAGGATGACGTTCGGAGGGAACTAAAGAGAGTGAACGTCAGGAAAGCAGCAGGACATGATGGGATTACTGGCCGCGTTCTGAGGTCCTGTGCTGATCAGCTTGCTGGTTTGTTTACTTCCATATTTAATGAGTCCCTTGCTACCTCTGTTGTTCCCACCTCCTTTAAAAAATCTGTCATAATCCCTGTGCCTAAGAACAGTAAACCCTCTTGCCTGAATGACTATCGTCCAGTTGCCCTCACATCGACGGTCATGAAGGTTTTTGAGAGACTTTTAAAGAAACACATTTGCTCCTCCATCCCTGCTACCTTGGACCCTCTTCAGTTTGCCTACCGGCCAAATAGATCTACTGACGATGCCATCTCCCAGGTACTGCACTCCTCCCTCACTCACATCGACAGCAAAAATGGCAACTATGTCAGGCTGCTATTCATAGACTACAGCTCAGCTTTCAACACTATAGTCCCCACCAAGCTGACTGTTAAACTCTCAGACCTTGGCCTAAACACTTCACTTTGTGACTGGATTCAAGATTTCTCACCGCCAGACCACAAGTGGTGAAAGTCGGCCAGTTCACCTCCAACTCCATCACCCTGAACATAGGAGCCCCACAGGGCTGTGTCCTGAGCCCCTGCTATACTCTCTATACACCCACGACTGCGTGTCCTCACACAGCTCCACCTCTATTGTCAAATTTATGGATGATACTGTGGTTCTGGGCCTCATCAACAACGATGACGAGGCCGCATACTTGGATGAGGTGGAGAGACTTACATCATGGTGCCAGGACAACTGTCTCTCTCTGAACGTGAGCAAAACTAAGGAGCTGATCGTGGACTTCAGGAAGAGACAGCAGCAGCCCCACACTCCTCTTATGATCAGTGGGACCCCTGTGAGAGGGTGAGTAGCTTCAAGTACCTCGGTGTAAACATCTCCGAGGACCTGACTTGACTACACACATTCAAACACAGGTTAAGAAAGCCAGGCAAAGACTGTACCATCTGCGACAGCTGAGGAAATTCAGGGTCTCACCAGCTATCCTGAAAACTTTCTATTCAGGGGCCATAGAAAGTGTTCTGACTCAGTGCATCTCAGTGTGGTATAATAATGCCACAAACCAGGACTGCAAAGCCCTACAGAGAGTCGTGCGCTTAGCTGAGCGCATCTCAGGGTCTGCTCTCCCCTCTCTGCAGCACATCTACCTCAAACGCTGCAGAAGCAGAGCTGCTAAAATCCTCAAAGATTCTACTCACCCCGGTAACCACCTTTTCTGTTTACTGCCATCTGGCAGGCGCTTCAGGAGCATGATGGCAAAGACTGAAAGACTGAGGAAGAGCTTCTTCCTCAGGCCATCAGGCTCCTAAACACAAACTCTGTTTCATAAACACTCACAAGACCCATTGTTAACTGTAAATATCATCACATTCTCATCATTGCTGCTCTATGTACATTACCATGAACAACCCGTCTGCACATCCCTCTTATTCACATTACTATTTATTAAGTCCCAGTACACTGTTTTTTTTTTTTCTTTTTGTACATCTTATTGTTTTTGCACATCTTGTTGTTTTGCACATCTTTTTGCACATCTTATTGTCTTTTGCACATCTTATTGTTTTTTGCACATCTTATTGTTTTGCACTTTTTTTTATTTCATTGCACATTTTACTCTTATTTCTCCTTTTCTTACCATATGTATGCCCTTGTGTTATGTTACTTTATATAATTTGTATTGTTATTATTTTGCACTGTCCACTGAGCGGACCTGATTCGATTACATTTCACTTCTAATTATACCCTGTATAACTATTATGTGACAAATAAAGAAACCTTGAACCTTGAACCTTGAAATACTTTCACAAGACACACCTTGGAGCATGAGCGTGGGAGTTGACTGTCTCCACATACCTCTGTACAAGCTGAAGAAACCTCTGACTCAACAGGCATGTCCTCACTCACTTTATGAACCTCCGATGTAGAGGGTTTTGGCTCAATCGTCCATGGTGCTGAGACTTGGGAGGTGTGACATAAAGAGTACACTGACCTTCCTTCTGCAAGTGGGGTTCAGTTGCCTGTGTCTGTTGCACTCCTGAAGTGCTTATGCCTCCACTATCATAAAATGGCCCATCCACAACTGCCATTTGTGGATCCACAACACTATTCGTCTGTTCTGATATGTACGCTTGTGTACGTTCTGTTCTGTCCTCTATAGGTAACTCTATCACACTTGATTTCTCTCTGCATTCTAGCTCTGCAGCTGTTTCTAAGGCTTCCGCCTTAGCTTGTATGGCAGCAACTGTCTTTTCCAGCCTTAAAGTCTCTAATGATGCCTCAAGCTGTGCTTGTCTTATTTTCAGTTCACTTTCTTTCTTAGCAAATGCTATTTCTGCCTTTGCTGCTTCCGCTTCTGCTCTAGCCATTGCGGCGGCTGTGTTTACAGCGGATGAGCCACGTGAGTGATACGATGAACAAGACGCATTTGATGCCCGCCTCAGAGATCCAGACTTAGAGTTTGACTTGGACATGGTAGAAGAAAGATCACGTTATGAGCTGGCTTGCTCCCCGCCGTGGAGGTTCAGAAACTTGAAGTTGTTCACTGAAGAGATTCGTTTTACTGTCTGCCAAATCAAGCAGGGCATTTGATAAGAGGGCAGAACAATTCTATACAATTAAAAAATAAAACACATTATAATGGCATAGGCTATATGTAAAACTTTGTCCTATAATTGTACAGCTGCTTATATTTTCAGATTTGTATGTTGCTCTGTTCTGAATAACTTAAAATGTAAAGTATTTTCTGCAACGCAATTTTGTCTGATATGTGAATTATTTATTAGGCCTAGCCAATTTTTTTTAAATCCATGCAGCAAATGCTTTAAAAATCACTTTATTGTTTTCCAGATGCTTTTAAAGAACTTCTCTCTAAAAAATGTAACTTATATGTTTTCCTTTTGAGCTCTCGGTGAAACTATATCAATAATTATATTCAGTTGATTCCCTGCATAGTCCCATATTTTCTTACTCCTGCCTTCTCAAATGTTTTCTGCAGCAGAAGTGTTTATTCCTGACTTAAGTTGTAAATGCATTTAAATGTATAAAAATGTTAATAGCGACATCTCCTAATCTTCTGCAGAAAATTGAATTGCGCTAACTCTCATGAGAAGTGACTCCAACTGACGCTCTGCTTATGCTGTCCATTTTCTGTGTGATTGGCTGTTTACTGCATGTGTCACACTTTCACGTGCACTCGCCCTCGAGTTAATCACAAACTCTGGTTCAAACGCTGAGTTTACAGAGAGCAACCTGATCTAAACCAGGTTGGATTTGTTTGGTTTTGTCAACTCTAAACCTACTCTGAAACTCTGTTTGTTCAGCTAGCTTCATGCAATAGGCCACTGATGTCTTTGTTTGGTTGTATCCTGTGATGTGTCCCAATGTGCCTACTTATACTATGCCCTTAAAGTATGTACTCTTTTGGTGAAGAAAAAGTACACACTTTTGAGTGTGTAGTAGAAGAGTAGGCAAGCTTTGGGACACACTATCAGGTCACACAACTGTGTCTTTAACAGAGGGCTCTGTCACATCTGTTACACGCAGCCTGTCACTGTAAACTGGCTTGTCAATAATCTTGTCACTGTTAACATCCTCCACATTTAATTTAATTTAACTTCCTACCGTATTTGAGAGAAAATAAGTAGTTTGTTGATCTGCCAGTCGCGGGTCTTTCAGGCGGACAACTCTGCTCATATTTTCTGCATAATGATGCATTTAAAAGTTAACGACCAAATGGATGGTTATAAAAGTTCACATTGCTGTTGTAGATTAAATATAACACGATAATAATAATAATAATAATAATAATAATAATAATAATAATAATAAATACATATTTGTTACCAGGTTAAATGTTGATTATTAGTAACGCAAAACCCCTTTTTGCAAACCTCTCTACCTAATGCTCGATCGCGCACAATCGCCACATCCGTTTGTAGTTTTTTCTAGCACGTTTTATAGGTATTTGTAGCTCTGGACAGAATCCTTCGCAAAAGCACAATTGATTGTGGGCAATTTTAGCAATTAGAGTGTGCATGGATCCACACTTAAAAATCGACCTGAAATACTAGACCATCCGGGGATTTTTGGCATACTCTTTTCAACATACTACAGGTGCATCTCAATAAATTAGAATGTCGTGAAAAAGATTATTTATTCCAGTAATTCAATTAAAATTGTGAAATGCGTGTATTAAATAAATTCAATGCACACAGACTGAAGTAGTTTAAGTCTTTGGTTCTTTTAATTGTAATGATTTTGGCTCACATTGAACAAAAACCCACCAATTCACAACAAATTAGAATACTTCATAAGACCAAAAAAAACTAAAATTTTAGGGTATTGTTGGCCTTCTGGAAAGTATGTTCATTTACTGTATATGTACTCAATTCTTGGTAGGGGCTCCTTTTGCTTTAATTACTGACTCAATTCGGCGTGGCATGGAGGTGATCAGTTTGTGGCACTGCTGAGGTTGTATGGAAGCCCAGGTTTCTTTGACAGTGGCCTTCAGCTCATCTGCATCTTTTAGCCTTTTGTTTCGCATTTTCCTCTTGACCATAGCCCATAGATTCTCTATGGGGTTCAGGTCTGGTGAGTTTACTGGCCAGTCAAGCACACCAACACCATGGTCATTTAACCAACTTTTGGTGCTTTTGACAGTGTGGGCAGGTGCCAAGTCCTGCTGGAAAAGGAAATCAGCATCATTAAAAAGCTGGTCAGCAGAAGGAAGCATGAAGTGCTACAAAATTTCTTGGTAAACGGGTTCAGTGACGTTGGTTTTCAAAAAACACAATGGACCAACGCCAGCAGATGACATTGCACCCCAAATCATCACAGACTGTGCAAACTTAACACTGGACTTCAAGCAACTTGGGCTATGAGCTTCTCCACCCTTCCTCCAGACTCTAGGACCTTGGTTTCCAAATTAAATACAAAACTTGCTCTCATCTGAAAAGAGGACTTTGGACCAGTCCAGTTCTTCTTCTCCTTAGCCCAGGTAAGACGCCTCTGACAACAACTGTAGCCAAATTCCTTGACATGTCTGTGTGTGGTGGCTCTTGATGCCTTGACCCAGCCTCAGTCCAGTCCTTGTGAAGTTCACCCAAATTCTTGAATCAATTTTGCTTGACAATCTTCACAAGGCTGCGGTTCTCTCGGTTGGTTGTAAATCTTTTTCTTCCACACTTTTTCCTTCCACTCAACTTTCTGTTAACATGCTTGGATACAGCACTCTGTGAACAGCCAGCTTCTTTGGCAATGAATGTTTGTAGCTCACCCTCCTTGTGAAGGGTGTCAATGATTGTCTTCTGAACTGTCAGATCAGCAGTCTAACCCCATGATTGTGTAGCCTAGTGAACCAAACTGAGAGACCATTTTGAAGGCTCAGGAAACCTTTGCTGATTGGTATGTCATCATATTCTAATTTGTTGAGGTAGTGAATTGGTGATTTATTGTTAAATGTGACCCAAAATCATCACAATTAAAATAACCAAAGACTTAAACTACTTCAGTCTGTGTACATTTAATTTATTTAATACACAAGTGTCACAATTTGAGTTGAATTACTGAAATACATTAACTTTTCCAAGACATTCTAATTTATTGAGATGCACCTGTACATACATTGTGACACACTTATTGTAATCTCACATGCTATTTAGGATGAATAATATGAACATTGAGACGCAGAGTTTGTGTTTTGTGACCTAGTTTCTCCTCATGTGTCTTGATTTGACTTGTTTCACCTGTCCTTAATCAATTATATCAACTACACTCATCCCTGTTGGTGTCTGATCTCGTCAGTTTCTAATTGTGTATATTTGTAAAGCTATCCTGTTATTTGGATTATTAAATTATATTGAACTGTTCTTCGTTGTCGTGCCTGCCTGTGGATTTATAGACACCAACCCATGAAAGAAGATCAGAACAACACAGAAAAACAGCAACTTTCTTTGAGTATTTGTTTTGAGTGTTTTCTTGTTTGGTTTTTTTTTTTGGCACGATGGAGGATCCTGCTGTCCTCGTCCTCTATCTGGACACGGAGCCCAAGCCCGCAACGACCAAAGAGCCTGAGGAAACAGAGCCAACTATTGCCCTGGAGCCTGAGCCAAATAAGGAGTCTGACCAGGTGTGTGGGCCAGCTACAACGCCTGTACCAGTTGAGATTCTTGTGGGGTACAAGGGCAGTGAGGAAGGCCCCGCCCACATCACCACCACTGAGGGTGAGCTACAGCTGGCTTTTGTAGATTTACTTTCGCCTTTTGACCCATTATTTTCTCTGCCTAGCACTGTCAGTCTGTCTTCTTCACTGGTTCTAGCACCCTAAATCTTCTGAGTTTTCGCTGGTTTCTCCGAGTCATGAATCTATTGAATTGTCTTTGGTTTGTCCAGCTCTGACCCTCTGGAATCTCCCCTACCCATCCTCCCTATCCCACCTTTGCTTTCTGATTCTGTCTTTTTCTCAATCCATTGTCTACTCTATGTCACTCCACTCTCTGCCAGCTGCAGTTTATGCAACTCCAGTCCAGTCTCAAGGACTGTCACCTCTACTTTGGCTTGTAATTCTGCTAGCCCTGCTGGACTTCCTTGCCTCTTCAGTTCAGTCACTCGAGTCCTGCACCCGCTTGCTACCACATCTCACTTCAGCCAAGCATTTCAGCTCCACTGCTGTCCATCACCCCCTCTGCACACCCTCAACCTGCTCTCACCAATGTTGGTCCGCACCTATATTTGCTTCCTACCATCAGCTCCACCTTGGCATGAGGTTCCCTTGTCTCCACCTCCAGCCACAGGATCTTGTATTTCACCTTGGTCATTTGACACTCAGAGTCCACCTAGGCTCCTAGCTCCCTTGTCTCCACCGTGGCCCATCATCCTACCATCTCCACTGGGCGTCCTCCTCCCTCCGGCTCCACCTTGGTCAGTCATCTACCATTCATGCTTCGCGACTCCACTCCTTGTCAGCCTTTCATCCCATCACTTTGTCCCTCTGACTTTGTCAGGTTCCTCCTCCTACGCCTTCATTCTCAGTCACTCGGTGGAGCCGAGGTCCGGAAGACCTGCTGCCTCGGCTCTTTCTAGGTCACCATCCATGCCGGCATCGTCACAGGAGCTCACACCCTTGGATCCTCTGCCCAGGTTTCTGCCATGGCTCCTCCCTCCCGTGACTATGCCGTGGGCCTTTGTCTTTGTTGGGCTCTGGTGGTTCAATAGCTGTCTCCTCCTGCTCTGGTCCACCATCCATCTCAACACACTCCTGGTTCCTCGCTGGCTCCTTCCTCCTTTTCCATCTCTTCGCCGTCTCCTATCTTCTCTCTGCCCAATTTTGTATTCCCTGTTGTCTCTGGTCACTGATTGCCATCTTTTTGCCTTCACTTGTCTTCCACACTAGACTCTTTGTTTGCACGAGGTCACATCTTGTCGGAGGGGGCGATCAGTCACAGTTTGTGACTGTGTCTTCTGTGACCTAGTTTCTCCTCATGTGTCTTGATTTGATTTGTTTCACCTGCCCTTAATCAATTATCTCATTACCATTTGTGTACTTATACTACTCTCTTGTCTCTTTTTGTTGTGTGTATGGGCCTGTTTACACCTGGTCACTTCATGCATTTTCTCTAATTGGACAGCTATCTGATCGTGAAAAGATCAGGTGTAAATGCCCTTCGAAAACGCTTTCAACACGCGTTTAAATCCAATCGCTCAAACCACTTCATGAGCTGGTCTGGGCTGCATTGCAGACGAAACTGGTCAAGAGTAAATGCATCTGGTTTTTTAAACCACATAGGCAAATTTTACTCCTCCTAAAATATTAAAATATAAACGTGTGAGTTTATAACACACAATCATCTTCATTAAAAGTAGTGAGAATAACCTATCTTTCCAGTGCTGATGCCGCGCTCTCCCCTGTTGAGATCTTTGATCTTGAAATTAGTTGATAATGCATAAAATAAAGTGCTTATCTGTTGCTTTCGCTGACGTGAACTCCATTAAATTAGCATATAGCACGAGAATCGAAGACCAAATTTATATCTGTTTTGTGAAGACACATTTATGTGGCCAAGTGTAAATGGAAACGTTTGAACAAATCAGATAGATATCTGACCAGAGAAAATGCACAAAGTGACCAGGTGTAAATAGGATCTAGGTGTAGAGCTTGCCTGTTATTTTGATTATTAAAATATATTAAACTATTCTTCATTGTCGTGCCTCCCTGTGGACTTATACACGACAACCCGCGACACCTAAGCTGTTGCCAATAAAATTCAGGATCCTTAAAGCCTGCAGCTGCAAAAGTTCCTGGTGACCGTGTATAGTAAAGACATCCTAACAAAGTTAACAGAGGAATTTGTTATGCCGTTGTCTGTTATATCCCAGCATGGTACTCTATTTTAATTCTTCATGGTGCCCTCTTTCATTACATTTGATGTGTGCGAACATTAATCGGCTTCCGGTGAACATGTCAAACTAGCGATCAG
This sequence comes from Gymnocypris eckloni scoliostomus, assembly GCA_027564155.1. NCBI lineage: Eukaryota > Metazoa > Chordata > Actinopteri > Cypriniformes > Cyprinidae > Gymnocypris > Gymnocypris eckloni. The sequence continues at coordinate 21,210,655 of CM050432.1, read as the reverse complement.
AGACTAGAGATTTTAGCCTAGGATTATAGGAATCTTTTATGATTTTCAAAATTTGTCTCCAAATTGTGGCCAAAATTGCACAATGTGAGCTGGGCTTTAAAGTAGGTGTTCACCTTCATCTTCACCTGAGGCTTCATTCATTTCTCACTTTCACTTGGTCTGTCAAGGCAAAGAGAACATGAACACACAGAGGAGCTGTTTTATTGTTGAAATTAGCATAGTAATCATAATTTAAACTCTGCTTATAGAACTATTTGACCCTGACACTGTATTTTCCTGTTTATTACTTAAGCTGATTTGACACAGTCTGCATTGTTTAAAGAGGGGTAAATAAATGTAATGTGATTTCATAACGTAGTCTTGACTGGAGTGCCAAATTACATATTCGGTAACACTTCACAGCCTTAAGTATAATGCACATTTTAATGCATTATATATTTTTATATATCATTGTAACTGAAGTTAAACTTAATTCTCATATTTGATGTGTTTGGTGTGTGCTTTAATTCATTTTTTAAGTCCAATGAATAGAATATATGAATAACATATTTTTATTATTATTATATAGTATTATAATAAGAAACCGAACAAAAAGACACAGGAAAACCAAAACTGAGAAACCTAATGCAATGCCTTTGGAAGGGACAAGTCTTAACATATAACGTAGCAAACACTGAGGCCATTGTGCTCAGTTGTGTTGAGTTTAATCACACCAGAATGAATGTGTTCAAAACAGTGGATTATACAATCAGGCAAACCATCGCAGGTTAATAAAAGTACACTTCCATATTGTACTTAAAGTGCTCTAATTTCGTGCACCAATTTGTAACTAATACACAAAAAAAATTCTTTAGTACTGCTTAAAATAACCTTAAGCTCGACTAAGTGTACTCCTCTGTGCTATTTTGGGACACTGAGAATTCAGAAAAATGCTGAATTGACATTTTCAATAACTAACACAATATATTTGTTGATGCTTACTACATGTGATAAAGCCCCTGAAATTATAAGATCATGATGCATTTGATATTTGAGTGGAACAAATCATCTGAATGAGAAGCTGCCAAATAAGAACCTTAATTCAAACCGAACTGTTGTTAGAAAGAAATATGGATGTTTGACAAAAGATATCTTGCTTATATCTAAATATCTCTTTCCAAACCCTGATCACTATGCACAATAATTTAATACTGATTACAAAATGTACAGTCACAAGTGTGTTTGCATACGAATGATTTCCATTGAATGACCAGTGTAGAGAGATGCTTTTTGCAGCCACAGTGTAGTTACCAGAATCAACCAGATGGGGCTAATACTAGCCAGCTAAACCTTGACCACTTGAGAAAAAACACTGAGACCCACTGATCTAAAGGTTCCTTGTGGGTTTTGTCATTGAAGAATATACATAAAAACACAATGTATTAAAAACAATATAAAAACTTTATTTTATGATAACATTAAAAGAATGAAGAGTGAGGTGAGATACATTAAATGAATGTTGATCAAAGATGTGCATTTAGGATGGTGTATTTAATCGAGTGCTCTTTGTGTATCAGACTGGAATCTGATCTAAATCACGGTCCACAAGTGACTATGTATTCCAACTGATTTTTGTGTCCCATGATGCTCTTTGTTTAATGGAATATCTGCATTATCTGCATAAAGATGTTGTAAAACAACATTACCTTGTTGCCATTGCGCTGGATTATTATCTACAGAATTATCACTGGATTATCTGTTCTGGATTATAGTGTTTTATTACATCTCCTAAGAGGAAGAGGTTTTATTCCATGTTACTGTCTCCACTCTCCACTAGACTGAGTTCAAAGATATGTGCCGTCTAGCAATATATTGAGCAGTACATTTATGCTCCACTTGCCCTTCAAAACAACACAACCTTGTTTTTTTGCAAAGACATTTGGCATGTTTTCTACAAACACATTTCTGATGTATTTACATTAAACAAGGCATGAGAAAGTGGCAAAATCCAATCAGAGTGGTCAGACTTGAAACAGATTTGCTAAGAAATTGTACTTCATGTAATTTTTTTATCTGTTCACATTTGCCAAATATGATCAGATTCCAATCAGATATGCACAAAAATGTGGACTGACAGTCTGAACAAGGCTTATCAGGAGTCTGTTTGTGGGAGGAGCTCATGACAAGTGTCCGCACCATGGGGAATGCCTGGATTTGTGTAAATGACAGAGCTGTCTGTGGAGTTTTCAGCTGCTTTGTTTGATTGAGCTGAACTGTGTTCAGATCCACATACTGGTACAGGTATGTAGGAACAGTAGGGATCTGGGTTGGGATGATATACAATCCTGTTTCTATGCTTTTTATGTCTTAACCTGTGGGTTAGAAGGTGAAAACAATTTAAAAAAGAGGCTACAAAAAGTATACATTTCAAAACAATAGATTTGATCAAACATACCACAAGAGAATGAATACTGCTGCCACCAGGCAAAGGAGAATTATGCATGTAACTGCACTTATTATTGCTGGATGTTGAATAAAAAACAAAGGAAATGAATTAAGTAAAAACATTAATGAGCACAGAGTGGAGAAATATGATTATGAGCAATAAATGGCACTCACATGTATAACCATTAGAAAAGACGGCCTCTGTATTTCCTCCTAAATTAAAGAGATCTTAATTAGGTTAGTTTGTTCAAAAATGAAAAATCGGTCATTGCTGTTTCAGATTCATGTTGTTCCAAACCCAAATTAATTATGGAAAATTATTAATATGTTTTCATTGAATGGAAAAATCCTAAACAGTGAGCTCCAAAAACATAAAACACACCATAAAAATATAGCCCATATTATATCTATGCTATATTCCATGTTTTCTGAGACTTATAGTGCATGAATATGTACTACTTAAATGCTGATTTTATTGTGGTTTTCAGCATTTTGGGAGCTTGACAGCTCCTTAAAAATCTATGAATTATATGATGTCAACTATTTATTATTTAAGTGATGGTGAAGGAAATTAACTTGAATAAAAAAGCATCCCTGGATGAAGGTGACCTTATGAAGGTGATTGAGAAAATGTCCAAAACTGTAATCTAGGATACTTTAAAGAATTACAAATGTTGTAAGAGTTATGATTTGTTTAACCTGGATTATTACATTTTATGAGGCGGTGTCAGAAATGTAGGAAGCTTGCATGCATGGCTTTATTCTGTGTTACTGTTTCCGCTAAATTCAGGTTAAAGTCACAACAAAGTCAACGAAATTCAGAGTAGCACTTTATTTTACAGTACGTGTACTTTCCTGCTACATACATGATGCAAATCTCATACCTATTTACAGTAATGTGTTTTAGTAGTTACTGTATACGGATACTGTAAGGACGTGCCTGTACCCATTTACCATGTATATACATTATTAAGTACAGTAAAGTATCTAATTAGTTGCCATGTACAGGCACTACCTGTAAGTGACCGTTCTTAGCCACAATTGTCTGTATGTACAAACTAATTACCGTGCATGTACGACTGTTAAGTACAGCCTTTCTAATTTGTTACCATGTACATAGACTTCAGGTAAGTACCTTGTGTTACCACTCATTTGCCTCTAGGTACAAGATATTTTCCATGTATGTACCAGGGAAGTACACGTGCTGTAAAATAAAGTGCTACCTTCGTATCTATGAATTACTAGCAAAGAAATTACCTTCAGAAATAGTTGAAGTCCTCACAGATGCATTGACTCCTAAAAAAAAAAAAACAAGAGAAGGAAAATTACTGCAGTAGGACATCAGATAAGTTTAATATTATAAATACAAATCTGTGAAGGTTATGATGACGGCAATGGACATGAGTGGGAAGTTAGTTCAAGGAATCACAAACAAAATGTGCACAGCAAAAAACAGCACTTATACCTTCTAATGCTGACAAGTGTTATTAGCTTGTCATGTGGTAGGAAAGAAGTTTGCACACTAGTGTTTCAATAAGCCACTTTGAAACTCTCCTGTTATTTAATTTGTTTAATATACATTATGAACTGTGATATTTCAAACATACTGAAATACTTTAGACGAGGAGCAGTGTTTCTGATGTCAGTGGAGCGGGAAATGGTGAACCCGGAGCGGAGCTGGAGTGATTATTAAAAGCTCGGCGCGCCGAGGGGAAATTGTTGACGCTCCAATCCGCTCACTCTGCCAGACACCGCCACACATATATGTCTTTTTGTTAATGATTGTCCGACTGCAGGATTTAACACCGAGTAATAGCTCACAACCAGTTAAAAACAACAACAACACTGTAACAGTTTGTCACAGGCAATTCATTAAATTGCATTTTTCATTAAAGCTGCAGTCTGCAACTTTTTTGGGGTTAAAAATAATCCAAAATCAATATTTGAGCAAGTACATAACCGGCCAGTGTTCAAAACTATTGCCTTATTAATTTAAATGGTACTTGTAGGTTTTTGCGGGAAATTAGAGCATTGCACTGCGTCATTATTTCACATCTGTAAACATAAAGAAGTTGTCCCGGCAACAAGGCTATCACATGTGAGGATCCTGCAGGTGGCAGATCGTTTAGCCTTTTCTCACAGCAAGGTTCAAGGTTCAAGGTTCTTATTATTCATCACATAGCACAATTACACAAGTATAATCAGTATTTCAAAGAAAATGTCTGTAATATTTGTAGGGTTAAAACGCATAATAGTGTCTCACTGCATTGCACTCCCGGGTTTATTCCAGCAACAGCCTTGCCAAGGCCACTGTAGGGGAACCAGAAAAGATAAGATTGTTTTGTCTTTGGGCGAGAAAACATTCCAATTCTTGCAGGCTACTCTCTGTCCATTTTGACCATTTTGGTCTCCATTTTAATCAATTTCCTTTGTAAAGCCGTTAACTTCTCCTTGGTAGAATCCATATTGCGATTATAGTCTCAGTCTCAATGCTGACCGCTCTTCCCACAGCTTCAATCATACGGGCAGCCTTGTGGGGCTTTGGACAGCTGTTGTTTTCTGAATTCTTGATAACCCAGGGAAAAGCCTAATCCAATCAGCAAAATACCTGTTATCATGGTTCCGAATGGTAGATATCAATGTCCTCCACGGAAAGCCGCAAGACACATGATTCGCCACCTCTCCCACGTCATCGATAGCCGGCTGCGAACGCCCGTGGCAGACAGGTTAAACCCAAGATTCGATAGTGTCAATTGCATTAAGAGACCAGTTAATCCATAATATTTTAGTTTGGAGAGCAGTGCAGAGAGGTCTCTCCACGAGACAGGAGCAAAGCAGGGAAGATAAGGTGAGGACGGGAGAGAAACCGCCTGAGAGCCAGAAGAGAAGAGCTACTATAAGCAGCTACTTTCTACTATATATATATATATATATATATGCTTCTGATTACAGATAGCCTGAGATTACACAAGATTTGTATTTCAAAGAAAACCAGTTCAAGGAGCATATTTGCTTTTGGGTTAAAATAATTTCTTAATATGAAATTCGAATGGCATGACAATTAGATTAAACTACATAAATTGAAATCTACACGCTAATACAACACTATACTCATTGTCACTGCTGATGTTGTTAACATTAATCATTTGAGAATAAATAACAATAATAATGCAAGGTTAGATGTGATATGAGCTAATTGATCATTATATTTAATTACCATTGGTAGCTTTCCTCAGTTGGTCAGAACAGTTCAGATGGCAATAAACATTAGATTCATCCCATATTAAGGCATAACATCTTTGTGTCCCTTCAAAAATTGTTTAAGAAATTTTGTTTATTGTCCCGTTAGATGAAATGTATGCCCATATGTAAAGGATCAGCTCACCCCAAAGTAAATACAGCCATGTGATGTGTAACATATTTAGCAAAATGCTCTTTTCTATACAATGACAGTAGATGACAAAAGCTGACCATAAAAATAGTCCAAAATACTCTTCTTCTTTTCAATTTGTTTTCCAAAAGGTTTTTCATTAGTTGTTGCTTGACAGCTGGGGCCAATATATTGACTTTCATTACAAGGGCAGCTTGGACATTCTGTTGTTAATAACTCATTTTGCATTCCCTCGATGGGAGGCAACAAATCAACTTTGGGTGACCTTGTCCTTTACTTACCAGAATCTGCACTCAACATGATGTGGTACATGTTCTCGTACAGTGTCTTTTATTTCAGGTTGTATGTGGTTAGTTTAGCAGGGCCGTGCAGAGACCGTTGGAGGGGCAGGTGCTCAAAGTATTAAAGGGGCACATGTAACACGGCTTTTAATAGGGCTGTGCTCCTTGCTGATATGTGCATCGAAATGGATGCTTCTGTATTGATACAGCAGCAAATGCCATGACGCAGGTTTGAAAAAGAAACACAGAACAGAAAAGACCATTTTAAGTTTAAATGTAAAAAAAAAAATGTGTACCTCTTAATTACTCTGGAATAATATTATTATTAGCGTTGTTGTTATATACTTTACAGGGTGTGGTGGTTTTGCTGTTGTAAACACTACTATTGTTATTGAAGAAAAAATATTCCTGTCTTATTTAAAATATAATTCTATTCTAATCCTGTTCTGATTTTATTCATTTTTTGAATGATAATGATTATAAAAACAGGATTGATAAGTATAATTCGGAGGACGAGGAAATCAGTATAAGCCTGTTTGACCAGTGTTGTGATAATTATTTTTAAGGCACTCTATGTTTTTAAATACATTCTGTAATAATAATAGTTCAAAGTATGAATAGTTTTTAGTCAGATAACATGAAAAAGACACCTCGACGCGCTTTAAACTTTTCCCAATTAAACAGCAAGAACGAAAGAGAACAAGCACCTTTGTTTTCATTGCAGTGTGTAGAACTACGTCTGCATTTTAATATTTAATATTAATTTTAATAAAATGTAAATTCGTCTCCTGCACTTTATTCGAGCTCCAGCAGGTGTTTTCACACAGAGGTTTCTAGATTTAAATCTAGATTTAAATGAAAGAGACATGACCTGACATTTTATTCGTATCCAAAATGAGGAGATGTGAATATCAGGAGAGCTGAACACTCTCGTGCAGTGAATGTTTCATTCATCCTCGAAGCCAGAGGGCGCTCTCGTGCAAAATCTTATGACGTACAGGAAATCCCTAATATGGACAAACGCACACGGCTATCGCTGGAGCTGTGCTGAATAAAAAGCAGAAACGTTTTTACGGATGAAACGTGAAGATGATAAACACACGATTGCGAAAATATATGGTTTATGTGTGTTTTTCAAGTTATCTTCAGGTAATAAATAAATAAACTATATGAAAAATGCAGTACTGATTGACATATAATTTAATATAGAAACGATAAAATATATTTCCTGAAATATGCTGTGATAAAAATGGGAAAAGGGTGTTTGTAGTAGCCTTTATAAACCAATCATACAATTGTCATTTAGGAAAACATAGAACAAAAATATTGTAGCCCCTTGCTGCATTTAACCTTTCTTTAAAAAAAAAATTGCCTTGACAAAAGGGCACATTGGCCATCAAGGGGAAAGGGGGCAGGCGCTCAAGCACCCACCACACACCCCTCTGCATGCGCATGCTGGTTAGTTATGTATATTGTAGTTTCCGTGATATGGAGGTGTGAAGATATTCACTGACAAGATCTTCCTGTTATGTACAAAAATGTCGAAGTCTGGTATGTAGGGCTATTGCTGGAGTTTGCGGGGCCCCGGTGAAGGTTGTACCAGTGGGCCCTGTTTGAAATTGTTTAATTTGAATGTTCGTTCTATTTATTTATTTGTGCTATTCACACAATGTTTAAGTTTTTTCAAGTTTGTAGGTGCCCAGGTATAGAAACCGAATAATCAAATTAGCACTGCAGTCTTCACCATGAAAATTAAATCTACAGTCAAACCAAAATGTATTCAGACACCTTCAACATTTCCCACAGTTTATTTGCTATAGTTTAGAAAATTGTAATAACATATGACAAGAACTCAAAGTTAAACTGTTTCAGAATAAATTAATCTTGATAATGTCAGATAACTTTGATAGAAAGGTATGTAATGGATTACAATCAACCAAAAATTCAGACAACTGATAGTATGACAATATTTACACAGCTATCAATACTTGTTGAACAAATTACCAAGCAATGCTTCATTTTGTTCAGTCTGTAAAGAGTGCATTAGCAATTAAAGAAAAAAGACTTTAGCAAAACATGGTCAGGTCAAAGTGTCTGAAGAATGTTTGGTCCCAATTTTTAAATCAATTTTACTGGTAGTCCTATGTATGAAGAATTGTTGGGTAAAATAAGTCACAGTTTAATTTATTTTGCTATCCTCACTTACATAAATGAACTATAGTGTCCTGCAAGTAAAATAATATAAAACATTTGATCTGGTGTCTGAATATTTTTTGGTTTGACTGTGGATTAATTATTGTTAAAACTACAAAGTAGTTCAGTCAAGAGCAGTGATTATTTCGGTAACACTTTACTGTGCATAAGACTGACATGACACCTTCATAATCATGAATATTAAATATGAATATGGAGGAGGTTTTATGCCTGTTTATGACAACTGTCATTCGCTCAGTTGTGTCATTTTTAATGCAAAGATAACATTATTTGACCTAACCCATAACAAAGACATCTCAAACAATGTCATCTTTGCATTAAAAATGACATAACTGAGCGAATTACACTTAATGACAGTTGTCATAAACATGCATAAAAAACCTTTATATTCATTATGAAAATGTCATTTAAGTCTTATGCACACCCCTTCAATAAAGTGTAACCATTCTTTCTTTCATTTTCTTGGATTAACATTAAGGACACCGACAGTAGCTAGGTAATTAGGCGCAGTCACTTTAAGAGACAATGCAGCCACAATAATGATGTGCATCCAATTTCTGTCTCAACTGATTACTTTCACTTAAGACATAACTGACAGTTTTGTTTGAAGATATTCTCCAAGTCTCTCTTTTGTATATGTCGGTACAAGAGCTAGAAGAGGTAAATTCGATGTTCAAGCGATTTGAGACCTGTCTCTCTGCGTGCGCCCTGTGCGCACAGAACACCACGCACTGGTGTTGATCTGGGCTCTTTCACATCTTTTTCTGTTTGCATGTTTAAACTCGGACTTGCAGTCTGTGAGACGCGGCTCTCTGCGTGTGCACCGAACACGGCACGCGAGTACTCATTTGAGCTTTTCCACATCTTTTGTTTGAATGCTTTAAACCATGGATCGGCAACTTCGGTCCTGGAGGGCCCTGCTTTAAACTCTTTTGAAAGTTTAAATATGCAAGGCTTAAAAACACGTGACGACGAGCAGCAGTGGCCCGTCAACTGTCCTGAGATTCTTTTTAGACTGGCTTATTTACTCTTTAGTGAATTCCTCCCTAAAGCCGGGCTCACACTACAAGATTTTCAGGCCAATTTATTTCCGATTTACAGAGAATCTAAGAAAAAGTATTAAGGACCTCGGTTGGTTCCGATGTTCGGCGCGGATTATCTGGTAAGGTGAGGTGTCTACAGATCGAACCTTGCACCTCTGGCTATGATTACAACAGAACTTTCCAAATAGCCAATGCGCGACCACAAAACAAGCTGCTGTATGGGTCGGTTGGAGAGTGGTGATCTTGCGTGTGGAAGTTTTTCAATAACATGATGATCTGTAAAATGTGTTGAAAACGTACCAAAACCTTAAGGACAAAGATGAGCTCTGGGGTGAGATTGCCTTTGAACGTACCGGGTGAGTGTAGCTAATACTAGCGTGCTGGCTAATGTGTGTATGTATAAAATTTGAGGAAAGAAAAATCTTTATGTCTGTGCTGCAACCAGATTTCATAATCGGTTAGGATTTTAAAACTCCTGTAATCTGAGCTGTCTTAATAAGTGTTAGAACACATTTTTATATCTGAACAATGATTTAGCTTAATCAAGATTAATATGCAAATTCTGTCATCAGTTATGTTTTCCCAAACCTCTATGACATGTCTTGCTGTAGGAAGGTTGAATATGTAAATGAGTTAATTAAGAGCTAGACAGCTCTTGGTCTTTATATACTATATGGAAAAGAGCAGTGTGAACATTCTGCTAAACTTCTCCTTTTAGGTTCTGTGGAAGAAAGAAAGTCATATTGGCTTGGGAGGACACAAGGGTGAATAAATAATGACAGAATGTTGTGTTAACTGGTTAGCCCCATGCACCTTAACCCATCATAGTAAATGGCTTCACCTGTTGTTGTAGTGAAAGAGCCTGACAGCGTATGTGACGATGTTGTTGTCATATATTCTTTGCTTGTGTGGCTGGTTGTTGTTGTAATAGACTCCGTCTCTTTTGTTGTGCTCATCAAAATTGTCTGGCTGGTGGCTCTTCTTGATTTGGTTGTGACAACTTCATTTGTTGTTGTCAAAGTTGTATATCCTGTTGCTGGAGTGTGTCATGTAATTAACGTGAATGTAGGCCTACCCAAACAATATCAACACATACTGTACAAGCATAATATAACATACGTGTGGTTGGCGAGCTTGTGCCATGAACTGTGGGATGCTTTATTTCTGTTCTTTCTGTGGTGGATGATGTGAATTGTTGATGAGGTCTTTGGGTCTCTGCTAAAGAAAATAAAAAATACCGGACATTTAAGTCAACAACCTATCTGGTGATAGGGCTTAGGGTGATGTGTGTGAATTAAAAAAACAAAACAAGTACTGTTAATCCAGTATTGGGGCCAGTTTTACTAACAGCTTGCGGTAGCGCAAACCATCTTTTTAAAATAGCCTACTGTCAGGTTTAACTAAAGACTTGCAGTGAAGAATTAGCGCTGAAAAGCCGTGGACACAGTTATGGTATATGTGCCATTATTTAACGCCCCAAAAAAGCATGTCTTAAACTATTTTGCGCTTGAAATGGCTGCAATTATCATTGCTTAGGAGGCACCACAGAGAACAGAGAGCACGTGGTAGAAGGGAGAGGGTTTTTTCCACACGTAATTTATTTGGAATGCAAGAAGAACACGAAAATATTGTTTGCCAAGCCATGTTTTTTTTTTTTTGCTTCATGAAATAAAAGACGTCTTGGAAACCTCAAATAGGATTAAGGTTGCAAAGGGGTGGAACATTTCCGGAAACTTTCCAAAAATCCTGTAAAATTTCCCAAATTCCCAGTCATTTTTCAAAATTTCTAGAAAGCTTCCGAAATTTCCTGGAAATTTTCCAACTTTTTGCAACCCTAAATAGGATTCGTGCAATACCATGTCTATCAAAACGTCTTGCAACATCTAGCATTTTTTGGCCTCCGGTTCTTTTCAACGTACTATGGCTTATTTCTTTCTTTATTTGCAACTGCTCTAATTTGTGTTGCACTTGGGTCGATATGTAAATGAGATGTTGCGTCTGTGTTCTTTAATTTGCGTGTTGTTTGTAAATCACCCGCAGAAATGTCCCCTCCCATCTGCGCTCTCGAGCTAATTTGCCCTGTTTAGTAAAACTGGCCCTAGGGTGTTGAGGTGCATAAATTATACACTGCACTTTTCAACAATATTTACAGAAAAGAGAGAGGAATTAGGAAAAATGTCACTTACTTGTGGCCACATGTGGTATTTTGGGATCAGCTGCAAAGAAGAAACAATAAAATTAGTACATTGATAATCTGATATGTTAAGATGACTAAACCAACTTCTAGGGCAGTGATACTCAAATCTGGCTCGCAAGATCCACTTCCCTGCAGAGTTTAGCTCCAACCCTGATCAAACTCACCTACCTGTGATTTTCTAATGATCCTGAAGACATTGATTGGCATGCGCAGGTGTGTTTGATTACGGTTAGAGCTAAACTCTGCAGGAAAGTGGATCTCGCGAGCCAGATTTGAGTATCCCTGTTCTAGGGTAAACGTACCTATTAAACTCACCAAAATCTACATTGAGTCATTTTTAGTGCACAAGAAATTGGTTTCAGTACAATAAGTTATGTTCAAATAAAATATTAATCTCTTTTAAAAATTATTTAATTTCATTTTAAATGACAAAAGCATTTCAATTACGATATACGTCATTAAATGAAAATTAAATCAATGTGTTATGTCTTCATCTGATAACCAGAAAAAATTATATACACAACACAATATTTCTGAGGGGGAACATTTTCATTAGGCTACTGTAAGAATAAATATTTTTTGTATGCATTCAAATAATTAAACATGCTAAAATACAGAATTTGGTAACAGTAAAACATAAGGTGAGAAAAAAATTCAGCATTTCATACGGTCCTAAACATGTCATTTTTGTTACAGTTAAGTTAATGTTAAATTGTATAAGTTTCATGATTTTAATTAATTAAACATGCTTTTTGATTAATACAATTGTATTTGATCATTAAAAAGGAGTCCAGAATAATTTAAAAGGGAATAAAACGGAATCCATAAAAATTAAAACGGAAAAAACAGAAAAAAACAACAACAAAAAAACGGAATTTGGGACAAAATAAAATGGGCCCTATAGTAGTGCACCCTTTAAGCTCCCCTTACAATAATAAGAAATCTTTAAAAAATGACTGCAGTATAAAACCACAGACCAGTAACACAGTCAATTTATAATATTATGAATGAAGAAGTACTATGTTAGCGTAGCACACAATCTTATACAGCTAGTCAGCTAACTATGTTCTGTAACATCTGCGCTGTGTTGCTAAAACTATCGTTTTATATGCGTAGTTATTCAGTGATTTTAATTTCTAATTACCATTGACGTGATTCAGATGCGATTTCTTTAAGACTGCAAGGGAAGCTCAGCTTCCCTATAATTGTCAAAAATGAATGGTCAAATATATGTACTATTATGTTAACATTTTATTGACTAAAATGCGTTAAACACGTTCATCTCGAACGAAAACAATTTCGCTCAGAATCAGCTACTTAGGTCTGACTCGATTTCCTTCTCATTCATTCCCGTACAGCAGTGCATTACTCTGTTGAAGCCCAGCGTCCATTGACTTCAATGGGGCTGCTTTAAACAGTTTTTTCAGTGCTTAGAAACAAGACGGTCATTGGATAATGCTGCGATTATGTCCCACGGACGCTCAGCGTCTCTGGGATGAATGGAGGAGTGGGCTGGCCCGGACTCCGGCCTGCGTGATGATTGGAGGGTCTGTCATCTCTTTTAATCCACTTTTATGTCCTAAAACGCTGCTTTTTGGGGTCAGCTTATAAAACGTATTTATTGTTTTTCTTAGCTTGTTTGCTATACACATTGTCACATATCAGGTTTTAGACTTTTTTTTTTTTTGTTATAAATAAATGACAAAAGGCGGCAGCTTCGCAATGCAAAGAGACGTTGGTGTGGGCGTGGGCGTGGGCGTGGTCTTCAGATTATGACGCGTATCACTCTGTGTCTCCATTTCCAACTCAGTCCCATCGGATTTTGCATGTGTAGTCGAAAGACAAACTGCTGCAACCTTCATCGTATATTTCACACAATTTCACACCACATTCATTGTTTCAGTTTAACATAATTCCCACATTTCCGTTGAGATAAATATATATATATATATATTTGATCGCTTTGTTCATTAATTCATATAGTCTGAACTAGCCAGCTAGCAAACTGCACACGATGGCAGACAGTGCTAATATTGTCGACCTGATTTTGGCAAAGCCATTAGAAAGTCTTCCTTACGAGGAGAAACTTAGAATTAAACAGCAGGGCAGATCAACACCTAAGATTGATTTAGTGCAAAAGATAGGAAAAGTAACAGGTCTTTTCAGTTCTCCTGGTATGACAAAGTTAGCTGGCTGACTGGAAGTGCTGTGAAAAGAAAATGTACTGCTGGCCATGTCTCTTGATGAAACCATCTCATGGATGTGTTGTTTGGTCAAAATTGGGGTTTGGAGATCTGTCAAACTTTGACAGGGCATATAAAAGGCATGAAAATAGCAATGAACATGTGAGTGCATGTGCAAGATTGTTGCATGGGCAGGATCAGGGTTGAGCATGCAATCAATGAAGGTGCTCGCATTCAAGTGGCTAAACATAATGAAACTGTTAAACAAAACAGGGCCTTCCTAAACCGCCTTATTGATGTGACATCCTTGCTTGGCCGGCAGGAGCTGTCATTTAGGGACATGATGAGAGTAGTGAATCATCCAACAAGGGAATTACAGAGAGTTCACAGAAACATTAGCTAAATATGACTCTGTCCTGTCCACACAATTCGAGTCCTCAACTGTGTTTTCTGGTATGTCACACACTATTCAAAATGACTTGATCTCTGCTCTTGCAGCCACCATTTCTGATCAGATCAGAGATGAAATTCAGGATGCTCCCTTTTTGGATGGCAGGTGGATGAAACCACTGATATATCCTGCCGTGCCCAACTCTCTGTCATTGTTCGCTATGTGGATAGTGCAGGTAAAATTCAGGAGCGCTCATTGGATTTTTGATGTTTCTGGGGGCTTAGAGAACAGTCCGTTTTGATGTTTTTAAATGAGAACATGCAGGGCTACAATTTTAAGGATAAGCTTGTGGCACAGACTATGATGGGGCTGCTGTCATGGCTTCAGCTCTCAATGGTCTGCAGGCCAAAGTGAAAGCAATAGCCCCCAGTGCAATGTTTGTGCATTGCTATGCACAGACTGAATCTGGTGCTGTCACAGGGGCCAAATGCTTGCCTGAGTGCAGAATTTTTTTTGCATCACTCTATGGGTTTGCCACATTTTCTCAAAATCCACAAAGAGGACTTTTCTGGAGTCTGCAAGGTTGCCCAGAAACCCTACTCGATGGAATTTCACATCACGGATAGTGAGCACTGTGGCAAACAATTATGATGGCCTCCTGCAGACATTTGATAACATCATTGCAGATACGACAATGGATGATGATACACTGGATTGTGCCAAAGGCTTCGTGAGGAAACTGGAGGATTTTGAGTTTGTGTTCATGTTGTACACATATGAACAAATCTTCTCTGAGACTGATGTCGGTCTTTGATATTGTCCAGCAGAGAGCGATGGATGTTCTTTACTGCAAGAAAAGAATTGAGTCTCTTCTTGCATTTGTCAAAGAGAAGAGGTCAGAGGGGAGGGGCCAAGCTGTTTATGCCAAAGCAGCAGATCTCACATCAGACCCAAGAGATGAGCCCATGAGAAAGCGCCTGCCTGACCCAATTGCAGGATCCCCAAGAGCGCTACAGAAATCTGTACATGGCCTATCCTTGATAACATCTTGGAGCAGATTCCTCGGACGTTTTTCAAATTTGGAAAGTATGCTTTTCTTAGAATTAGTCAATCCAGGAAATTTGATGACATGAGACAAGCATTTCCAGAGGAGGCCTTCCAAAGTGTCCTGAAAAGTTATGGCCATCACTTTGATTCAGGGAGACTGAGGTCTGAGGTCCTGTATTCAGATCAGGAGTAACAGGGGCAAAGCTGTGATTACTTGGTGTTCCTTAAAGACATGGAGTTGGACAGTGCAATGCCTCAGCTTTACAAACTGTTCTCATTAGTGGCAACAATTGGAGCTACATCTGCAGGTGTAGAAAGGAGCTTCTCCTGTTTAAAGCGGCTCAAGTCCTACACCCGTAACACAATGGGCCAAGGCGTTTAAGCAGCTAGCTCTGGCCATTGAGAGGACACTGGTCAAGTCACTGGAAAAGAGCGCCTGGTTGGTGACAGGGTTACAGAGCATTATTTTCTTGAAAAGGAACGAGGGAGACAATTTTTATAAATAAATGGACTTTAAATTGTTATAGGCAATTTTTGTAAGTAACGCACATACAAGTATTGAGCCTAAAGGAGGCATGTTTGCACAAAATGAATTATTGTCTCAGTAAACTGGATTGTGATGGTTAGTGAATAAGACTCTGGTATTAGGTACCAAGTACATAGTGTTTAGTGAATTCCTCCCTAAGGGTTAGAACACATATCTAAACATAGATTTAGCTTAATGAAGATTAATGTGGAAATTCTGTCATCGTTTATGTTTTTCCAGACCTCTATGACTTTTTCAAACTTGCTACAACATGTCTTGCTGTAGGATGACCGCTCATTATATACTATGATGAAGATGGCACTTACGTTTGGGAAACAAAAGACATATATGTCCACCGATTAAGAATTTATTCCTGTGATGTATTAATTAATCTGCTAATTTTAGTTCAATACTGGCCACAATTTAGCTAAGGTAAATACAAGGGCGCAGACATGTCATGTACAAGGGTCAAGTATCTTTGCAACAAACAAGACTCTTACGTATGCACTCGAGAGGAAGATCAGAGTGCCAGGATGGATTGCCATTCATTTCAATGCATCGGATCAGGTTGGACGTTCCTGCTTTCCTTACGTAGCCCTTTGCACACGGAATGCGAATACTGCCACCAATGTTATCCGAAAAGTTTGACACGGGTACTGTGTTCTCTGCCAGTTCCGGTTTTCCACAGACACCTGAGACAAAGTAAGAGAATTGTCACTAAAATATCACATATGAAAACAAAGAAACTAATGAACACAATCAAACTCACCAACACATCTGCAGTGTTTCCCACAGACTTACACTTTATGCGTGGCAGCACATGGAAAATATATATATAATGTAAATATAAAACGACAGATATTGAAAATGCAAATCCATTCCCTGCCAGCAGGTGGCGCTTTTGGAACTGCAGAAATACAGCGGTTTCCATGTTAACAAAGCAGCATTGCGAAAGCTAATGTATCAATACATATAAATGACACCTATTAGGTGATCAGAAACTTGGTGATACACTATCCTGATTTTGGGTTTGTGTAGCACTGCACTCTGCATGTACATCTTAAGGATCTCAACGTTTGAAACGATCCATGATTGTTAGTTTGATTATTACCACAGATTCTACGGCGAACTTGTCACAATGTAATGTTAGACCAGACATCAATGCCACAGCCATCAGGTAAGTGTTGTTATGCTCTCATTTCACATGTATCATAAGGGACTTTTTGGGGCAGTCAGTTTGTTGTCAGAGTTTACTTTAGCTGGTGTGAAAGCTGATACACATCAGAAAAACAAGAAAATGGCCTGGGGTTCATTTGACTTATTATTAGCATCTTTGCTTCTCCTGGTCAGAAGGAAAATATGTTATTATGTTTTACTATATGGTTATTGTTTTTATACTATGGTTAAAATACATAGTTATTCAATTAAAAATCTAAACTTTTCTTGAAGATGGTATAAAAAGCTTTTCAAAACCATACGAGACCAACACGAATGCAACAAACTTGACACGCTGTTTGTTTAAAATCAACAAATCAAGCGTAAAAAAAAAAGTCAAAGGGTCAGATTAAAAGTTAATAACAACATAATTCTGGTAGAAAAATCGTTGACTATATTTGTTTTGGAAAAACTCTTCAGTACATTGTTGGACAAGACAATACACATAGCTGTTAAAAAGGAGAGGTTAAAGTTACAGTTCGGAGGGGTTCGGCATTCCCCCTCTAATGGAATGAGGAAACAGTGAGACACACTATTTACAGTCATTTATCTGACACATACATGTGATAAAAAACTCAAATCACCTCAAAATATAGCGCTTATCTCACCAGCTTCGCTGATGTTCAGTAACTTGAGCGTGAGTAATCTCGCTGAATTGGAAATGAGATAAATTTGGATATCATGATTGTTCATTGGAACAGCATTTGTGCAGTTAAGAGGTGCTTTTGCAATCTGTAGAAGCCATCTTCAACCACTCCTAGAAATATACATAATTTCTTACATCCAATGTATGATACAAATACAAGATGGTCTGACTTATCGACCTTTTCACTCTTTTTTCAACAGCATATTCCCCTTTAGCTGAGAAGAATGTAGGTTCTTATTCCCTAAAAATCACACATCTTAACTGCAAGATGTAGTTTGTGATGACGCGACTTTCTGCAGCAGATCAAAAATGCCACATCCTCCTCTGTGTGCATTTCTCAGAATGTTATGTCTTAAGCCAAAAAGGCTCTTCTGAAGAGTCTTTAAAAGCATAGAAAAGCATAACAATAACTATTATGTTCACTGTTGCTATATTAATCATTTGTAGGCTTTTATTCAATTATGCCTCAGTTTTATTGCTTAGGGAAATAACTGAAACTGAAACATGCACAAACACATTCTATTTGTATTATTTACACATGCTGACATAATCACCATTTTCTCCTTAATCAAGATATTTAACCACAGAGTAAGAAGAACCAGCTTTAAAAAAAACTCTATTAGTAGAATGGTTGACTTAATGAATCGTAATTAATAAATCATAATCAGAGCTCGGGAAAGATTAGTACTTAACATCTTAAATTGAATCCTTTACCACACAAAGATGGTTTCAGAAACAAGTCATGGGATATGTTTATGGTGCTTTTTGGAGCTTTACAGGCTGGTCACTATAATTAATTAATTAAAATTAAAGAATTTAAAAATTAAGTATTAAAAAGAACTGCATGGAATTCTTCAAATGTATCAACATAATAGCACATGGGCTTTAACTATAATATGGAGGACAGTAAATAATATCGTTTTTGTGGGAACTTCCCTTCATTTAATATTTAGAATAAATGTTGTTATTATAACAATTTAAACTTGCAATTTCCGAAAATTCAGCTCAGCATCATAACGTTTCTTTGCTGAACAAGTAAAGCTGATCATAGATTGCCACTGTGTAAATGCATACCTTTATGTGGAAATCGATTTATGAGTAATAAAGTCAAGTGACAACAATTGCTGATTGTTTTAATGGCTCAAATCCAGCAGTGTTCAATTCCTGCATTTACACCAACGGCATTGTGCATTTTTCTACAAGCACAAAAAAATGGAAAAAAGCTCGGTTTTTAAACAGACTAAGACAAACAAATAGACACATAAATAAATATAGCCAATAAGCAAGCTGCAAACAATATCATTATCATTTCCATAATATTGGGACTGTCTACGCGCGATATTCCACATTCAAGCTAACGTTCCTTTTCTAGTTTCTTTTTCAAAGACGTAGTTTCGGTTTTATTTATTTTTTTACTTGAATGCCCTCATGAAGAACGTGCTTTAGCCAAGCTATTCAGTTTATTAATAGCAGAATACATATAGTAACGCTGAACCTCAAAATAATATAGGCCTATGCAATAACGCTGTTTAGGATTGCTCAACATGTAAATATGTATTTTACGTAATGTAAAGTTGATCCAAACTTACCGCTTGCTCTGACAAAATTATCCATATATGCCGCCATTATAAAAATCAATTTAACAAGCACATGCATGTCCGCTTGTCACGGAGAATTCCGAGGAACGCCGAAGGGTAAATCCGCATGAATGTATGTGAAATAACAGCGACTAGCAGAGAGGTGCGACATTTGTACGCGTTTAAGTTGAAACGTCACGTTCTCTTTCACTTTCACTTTTGAGCGAGCTGCGTACAGGAAACAGGCTATGTCTGTAGTTCTTGAAGAAAATGCCTACAGGTGGCACTTCCGCTTCAAATGGACTTGTAAACTACAGTTAAGGGTAAGTAGCCTATATGTTTTATACCTGCACAGCACTTACTTAGCTGGCCTCCGTTGCATATATAATAGGCTACTGTAAATGAAAGCCTACACCCAGGGCTGGAGCTGGGGTTTGCAGGTTGTAGGCTACCAGTGTGAAATCGTTTAATTTGTATGTTTGTATGCACGTTCATATTCCCCGCTGCTGTAACGTTAGCAGTTTTATTAAAATGCTATGCATTTAGACCTATGTGACGCCTGTTTTTATATTGTTTATCAACAGTATACATTTTTATATTGTTTAGATCAACTAGCCGAGTAGACAGATATGAATGTTTATTCATAACCATACTGAAAATAAGTAAATAATGTTAGCTGATGCTATCTGTCTAGCTAACAAGCTTGCTGGTGCTAAGTTGAGGAAATTTTTTGATATAAAGTCCAAATATCTTTATTCAGCCACCTAGATAGATTCCATCTGAGGGAAAAAGAAAGGATGTGATGTTCAGAACATAGTAACTACAGTACTTATCAGAGTGGGAAGTGATGATGCCCTCCGGGGGCATTTGGCCAGGGGTGTTTTTACACCACAGACAAGGTTTGAGAAGAAAAAAAAAATCATTATGAAAATATAATTATATTTTCCTTAAAATGTTCTTCCTAATTTCAGGCCTAATTCTCATGTCATTAATAACCGACGTTCTGCAAAACAACAAGTTCTAAAACACTTTTTTCTTACTGGTGAAAATTAGATGGTGAAATCTGTTTTCTCTCAGGTAAGTTACATCGCAGTGTAAGCTTCACAGTGAACATTACTACATCACTCTCATCAACGTAGTCCATATCAACAAAATATATATCTTGACTCTATAGTGGTTATTTTGGGAAAAACCCAGGTATTTTGGGCAGTAGGATTATACAAATATGTGCTAATATAAAATGAAATAAAGTAGTCTATATAAAATTGCAAAATAAATCTGTCTATCAGTACTTTTTTACTTAAGAACATAAAAAATTGAGTACTTTTGTACTTTCACTCGAGTAAAATTGAAAAAGCAGTACTTTTACTTTTACTGGAGTAATATTTTATTATACGTATCTGTACTTTTACTCAAGTACTTGATCTGTGTACTTTGTCCACCACTGCTAAAATGTAAATAAAGGGGAAAGTATTATGCCATAGTCCATGAGCATGTAATATTTTTCCCCTTATGAAGACTAGAATACAACATTATGGCCACACTTTATTTTAAGGTCCAATGCTCGCTATTAACAAACCATTAACGATGACTTCTGCCTCAGTAAACTCCGAATTTACTGCTTATTAATAGTTAGTAAGGTAGATGTTAAGGTATTGAATAGGATTAGGGATGTAGAATATGGCCACTCAATATGTGCGTTAAGTACTAATAAACAGACAATATGTTAATAATAGGCATGCTAATAAGAAACTAGTTAATAGTGAGAATTGATCATCTTACCAACATTATCCAGTTTACTTACATGTCCGCAGATTGATTAGTTATGGTTATGGATATTGTGGAAACGCCACTGCACCACAGCCACGTCACTGCAAACTGCCGTGACACAACACGCCAAAGTTTGTGAATATTTGTTTTCTGTTCACTGCGATTGAATGCTCTGCATAATACATACAATAATAAAATCAAACACAACTAATAAAAAATGAAAAGTGAGATTCAAAATTCGTGGTGCGTTTGGGCACAGTTGATGATGTCATTCGCTCGCGACATCACACTCGTAGCATGTTATGCTAACCGACAGCGCAAAACGAGTCGAGGAGTTATTTTCGTTAAAGGTGTGTTTCTAACCTTATACATTTGATAAAAGTGCATTAGTGACTTAAGATCATACAATATCTTTTTAGTATATTATTTATATTGTACAATAATCGTTGCAAGCCGCATGGAAGTGAATGCTAAATATATAAAGAATGATACAATAAGGGATGTCCTAGCTATAGGTTCATTTAGATGTGTGATTTTATGCTTTAAATGTACATACAAGCCTTATTTTGTGAATACGCTAGCCTTTGTTACACAACACACTGATGTTTTGAACACGTTTACATGTAGGTAACGTATAATCATGTTCATGTAACGTTAAGTATGTTTCATGTTTGTGTATTTCAGAGTTGTTGGTTGGGAAGGAGGTAAAATGTCTTTATATGATGATATGGGGGTCGCTACAAGCGATGCTAAAACTGAAGGGTGGTCGAAAAACTTCAAACTGCTTCAGTCTCAGTTGAAAGTGAAGAAAGCCACATTGACACAAACAAAGGTGGGTCAATGTTTATGTCATGCTTTACAATGATAATACAGTCCACGGGAAATTACTACAGATCCTTATAACTTAAGAGTACATTGATCTGAATGAGTGTTTTTACGTAGTTATCACAATGACTGGACAAGTTGTGGAAATTAATTATTGTGACATGATAAGTCAAAAAGATGTGAGAACCAATAATTGAATCTGAAATCTTTTGTAGTCTCAGAAGATGAGACAGTCCAATGTTCTCGCTCCGGTTATTGATCTGAAGAGAGGAAGTGTTGTAGATGACAGACAGATCTCGGATACACCTCCACACATTGCTGCAGTAATGAAGGTAAACTGTGTATATTACTGGCGGATTATTGGCATCAAGGGCTGCACAATTTTCATAATTGTATTTTTTTGTATTAATACTGCAGCCCTACTGGCATCTCTTAGCAGAAAATATTTTGTGCTCTTAAAATGCTGGCATCGCAATGTTTGGCCAGTAAAAACCCAAACCCTCCACCCAGCAATATATTACAATAGAAGTGAATGAGGATTTCACACAAAGTGGTTCATTAATTGTCTTTGACTGTGTGTGGCTATGTTAGGACTCGATATCAGTCCAGTTTTCATCCGGAGATGTGCTGATTCCATTGGCTGATGAGTATGACCCCATGTTTCCCAACGACTATGAGAAAGTGGTGAAGAGACACCGAGAAGAACGACAAAGACAGAGAGAACAGGAGCGACAGAAAGAAATTGAGGAGAGAGAGAAGTATGCATACATGATTTTTCCATTCATTTGTTCAGAAAATGCCCAATTTTTTTGATGACTGATGCCAGGATCTTAGAGACTACTCTGGCAAATATATATATGGTATCAGAATATTTTGTTTAATGATAGTAAATAATACAACCATGATAATTATTAATTTTGCATAATGTCTGCTATGCATAAAAGTTAGCCTCTTCTGTTGTGTATTTTACACACTATGCTTTGCTGGGTCCAACATACCTCACTTGTATTCACTGTGATCTGCAGAGATTAGTGTTGTTTTGTTAAACTGTGTTTTAGGAAACGTAAAGAGAGGCACGAAGGAGGTGGAGCGCCAAGTGGATTTTCACGTTTCCCAACAGAAGGCGAATCAGATGAGGAGGAGGAGTATGACCGAGAGAAGAAGAAGAGGAGTGAGCACCCTTTGAGACATTTCCTGATTTCTCATTTCTGTCTTTCGATTTCACTTCCCTATATTTTGCCAGTATATAATAACACTTGTGATTGAATCCAAGATGTTAATACCAGGTGTAAGTCGGGTAATTGATACGAGCATCAGTGTTGTTGTTGTAAGATATTGCTTATGTGACACAGATATAGCTGGAGCTGCCATTGCCCCTCCGACATCACTAATGGAGCGAGACAGTAAGTAAATCTCACTGACTTGAAAAAGCTTTCATTTTCTGTGTTCCCAAGGCTGATTTACTCTCTGCAGCTTTACAAAGTGTGATATGTGAGTAAATCACTGAAAAGTGTGTGTTTTGTCATGACAGCAACATATTCATATGATGAAGATGGTCGGCAGAGGTCGAAAGCAGCAATCCCACCTCCCATCTTTGATGACTCTGATAGACCCCGATCTCCCCCGGGACCAACTAATTCATTCCTGGCCAACATGGGGTAAGAGAGCTGTTCCAAATGACAAACATACACTCATAAATAAAGACATTAATGTTTCTAGATACAGAATGATGTTAATGGCTGAATAGGGTTAATTGAGTGATGTGTAAATTCAGTTTATTTTAGATGCATTTTTAAAGGGGTCATATGATGCGATTTCAAGTTTTGCTTTCTCTTTGGAGTGTTACAAGCTGTTTGTGCATAGATAAGATCCCTGAAGTTACAAAGACTAAAGTCTTAAACCTAAAGAGATATTCTTTATTAAAGTCAAGACTCGACCACGCCCTCCTAAACGACTCATTCAAACACGCCCCAACATGTCTACATCACAGTGTGGGAGATTTGTAAACACTACCCAAATGTGTACGCAAAGAAAGGGCCGTGATTTTTATTCTCGCTGTAGTATTGTTACTGCCGCCGGCGCCATGTCGTGGAGACGCTGTGTTTCGTTGTGAAAGCGAACGTACTTTGTTTGGGCTTCAGTGGTTAAGTTGTATTTACAACACTGTTCCAGAACAGTAAAACACAAATATTCAAGTGTGTACAGCACATTTTACAGAGAACTATTTCCTGAACCTGGGAGAGAGTAGCCTACTGTCTGTGCACAGACTATTTCTATAAAGTGGAGCAATTCCAACTTGCCAAGGACAGTCTGGTGCTTCTGACTCACAGTCTGTAAGTACGTTTCTGCTACTGACGATTCAAAAGCGAGTTTTGAGCTGTGTAGAGTAGTGCTTATTGTTTGTCGTTCCTCCGATCACAAACGCAGACATGGTAAAAAGACTGTATGAGTCAATAATCAGTAATTATGTCCCCACTGGATGTAACTAATGCCTCATTGTTATGGGTTTTATTGTTTTTGGCTTGTCGCGCCGGGACACTTCATCACAATACTGTAAGGGGCGTAACATTTCCGTCTCACTCTTGAGCTATTCGGTCAATCACAATGCACTGGGAAGCTGGCCAATCAGAGCACACCTCGCTTATCAGAACGATGAACTTTGTAAAAATCGACGCGTTTCAGAAAAGCCGAGCATAGAGGAGCAACAATAATGTACAGTCTGTGGAAAATAATGTGTTTTTTTAACTTTAAACCGCATAAACACATTGCATTACACTAAATAATGTTATTTTTAGCCACATCATATGACCCTTTTAACAAGTAAATTTAGAATTCCAGAGAATTTAGATTATTTGATATTTATTTGATTATTATTAAGGTTTTAAATGTTATAAATATGTAGACTAAGGAAAACATTTTGAATCCAATGTGCACTTGGATGTAACCACAGACGTTTTAGATTTAACCAAAGAATTTAAGAACGTTTAAAGATTTATCTAGTAAAGTTTAAGATTTTACTAGTATTTATTTATTTTAGCTAAAACATTTAGACCAGGACTTTTGTTATACAGGTCATTTAGATTCCCAAACAATTTATTAACAAGCAAATAAACTAAAATGATACTAACTAAAAGTATTTAGTATAAGTAAAGGTTTATGTGTAAACGAGGTGTTTAGATTTCCAAATTTGTTATTTTGAACATTTCGGTTAACACTTTTGTTTGGGGACCGATTCTTACTAATTAACTATGACTTTTGCCTGCAGTCCTAATTTGCTGCTTATTAATAGTTAGTAAGTTTAGGTTTGAGGTGGGATTAAGAGATTTAAAATATGGTCATACAGAATAAGGCATTAATATGTGCTTTATAAGTACTCATAAACAGCAAATATGCTAGTGATATGCATGCTAATAAGTAACTAGTTATAATGAGAGTTGGTTGGTAAAGTGTTACATAATTTCTATTTAGATTTGAAATTCTTTGATTCAGGTTTAACCAGAAAAAAATCATTTAATGAAATAGATCTTAATATAAATAAAGATTTATGCTTTAAACAGTGAATGTCGATTTTTGAAGAATTTATTTTAAATAATTTAGGTTTCACCAAATTATTATTATTTTTTGGTTAAAACTAAAGGTTTTAAATTTAACCCACACATTTAGATTTAACTAAAAGTTACAGGCCTATAAATCTTATAACATTTATTTAAGATAAATGAAGATTTAAACTGTGAATTGACATACAAATGAATTTATATTTAAAGATTTGGATTGAAATTTAAAATGTAAACTTTGAGTTTGAAGCATTATATTTGAGTTTGAGCAGTTGTACATTACACGTGTATTTATATATGAAGTGTATAATGTCATTAATTTAGCAAAGTCCAATCCAATGCTTGTCTGTGTGTTGTTCAGTGGTACTGTGGCTCATAAAATCATGCAGAAGTATGGATTCCGAGATGGGCAGGGCCTGGGAAAACACGAGCAGGGGTTGAGCACGGCACTGTCAGTGGAGAAAACCAGCAAGCGCGGGGGCAAGATTATTATTGGAGACTCAACGGAAAAGAGTGAGTGAAAAGAGATCATATACACACACGCACTCGCAAGCACACAGCAAATATGTACAAACCCACACATCACAGGTCCAAAATAAACATCCTCTTGATTTGTTGTTATGTTTTTCAGTATCATGTTTGTTTTCAACCCCTTTTTTTGTCATTTGCACAACCATGTTGCACAACCCATTTGAATGTGTGTGTATGTTTCAGCATCAGGATCCAGTCAGAATGTGGATGTTCCACATGGCTCTATTTCAGGTTTGACTTTATTTATTTCCTGTTTCCCATATCAGTCATTTACTTATAATATTTTTTTACCATCTTGATCACCCACATGTGCCCTATTAGTCATTAGAAACCAGAAACTACACATATTTTGAAAAAACGCATATGAAAATATCGGACTCCGTGTGCAAGGAACGTAAGAATCGGAGTCTTTGAATTGGTTAATTAAACGTTGAAACACATTTTCCTGTTTATTACTGTTAGCATAAGTAAAAAAAATGTGCTTGTAAATGAAGCTGTATGTTGTGATTTTAAATACAAATGCACTGTCCGTTTTATAGCGGATGCCTCAAAGAAAAACGAGATCAACCCTCTTACAGAGATTCTCAAATGTCCCACAAAAGTGGTGTTGCTGCGGGTAAGCTGTCTTACTTTCTAAACTTTGTAAAAAGCTCTTGCAGCTCATTTTTAAAGATATAATTAAATAGAACTTCATAAATGTCTGTTTAGGGGCTTGCGATATTAACCAAATATAATCATGATATTTTCTGGGATTTTATCGATGACGATATTTTTCGTAGTTATTGTGCTGCTATCTTAAGAACTACCGTGAATAGCTGACTCCTACAATTGTGATATTCTTCATGTGCGGTGGTCAGTTCACAGCAGTGACAGAAATGAATGTGTTTTTTGTTCAAAAATAAGCACGACTGTGATATTGCTTATTGAACAACAGATTCAAAGTATCTGTTCATTTTAAAATAATTTCAAATATCTAAATGCCACTTCAGATGCAACTTCTGCAAAGATTCATTTTGTTGATACTGGTTTCATTTGTTTGGTAACCGCCTAAATGGATTATTTTAATTGACTGATTAAATGTAACAATTTGACTCAAAAGATTCACACTGTAAAAAAAAAAATGCTTTATAACGGTAAAATCTATTTAAACTTAAAATATTAATTTCTTTGACCACACAGAATATGAATAATATCAAAAACTGCAGCTGTCCATGACGGTAGTCAGATATCAGCACAATAACACACTCGGCAAAATAGTCTAATTATCGTTATTGAATTTTTTTTTTTTATGTCACACCCACCCCTAGGCCCAGGGGTGTTTTTTTTACATTTGTGTAAAAAAATAAATCATTATTCGTATGATAATGATTATCTATATGAACGTTCTTTGGCCTTCGCTCTGGAAGTGATCTGTTGATTTTGTTCAACTTTTATTAAACCTGAAACTAAACTATATAAAAACGAAATAAAAATGTGTTCACAAAATAAAAACGAAACTAAAAGTAACAAAAATATTAATGAAACTAATAAAAACTAAACTGAATTTCATAGCAAATTTGAAAACGATATTAAAATAAAATGAATAAAAAATGCACACCTTTAATAACCTTGTAGGTGCGTTTTGAATGTTTTTTGCGATATACTGCGAAAATGTCGAATCGTTAAATCGCACATCGTTAAAACAACAATTACGATAGTATCGCAAACGATATATATCGCACACCCCTATGTCTGTTTTGGAGATATAAAGTGTGATTAGTTACCAGTTGATTTGTTTAGAGTTATGTGCACCCATTTAGGTTGAAACATTAGCACTAAAGCAGAATCTCCGATTAAGTTCTCAATTTATTTCACTTGTTTTAAAAAATAATTGTAAAAAAGCATAGAAATGGGCAACTTTCAGTGCTGTTAATGCCCCCAGTCCCAGTTAATTTCTGCCCCTTTTGACAGGATGTTACACGAGAAGCAGCTGATATTCAGGACAATTTAGTCTAAACCATTTGTTGAGTTTAATCTGTCTGTGTGTAGAACATGGTAGGAAGGGGAGAAGTGGACGAAGACCTGGAAGCTGAGACTAAAGAAGAATGTGAGAAATATGGCAAAGTTACCAAGTGTGTCATCTTTGAGGTGAGCGTTATGTTAAGGGTGTCTCGTATTCCCGCTAAAAGCAGCAGATGTCATTGATATCTGTCGCTGACATGAAACCTGTGTCTGGCTTGTGTTTTCAGATCTCCGGTGTTTCTGAAGAGGAGGCCGTCCGCATTTTCCTGGAGTTCGAACGAGTCGAATCGGCCATTAAAGGTGAGCGGACAAACTTAAAGAGTGTGTGCTGGTGGTCTTTATTTCAAGTGCCCCAGATCTTACTTAATAAAGCAGGTAAGTGTGTGAAGGCCGTCCCTTAGGTGTTACATCACCTGGCTGGTTACATCACTTCCTCAAGGGATAGCAGACCAAACCCACTTTTAAACACTGACCGGCTGGATATTAACTCATCCTTCAAAGCATTTTATCCTCAACAAGGGCAACATATTAGGATATTAACTTGATTTGTGTGTTCATGTTATGTTGCTTTGTGAAATATATATTTAAAAAAATCGTATTATTATTATTGATGAAAAACAACAAGACAAATATACTTGAAATTGATTTAACGTAATCATGTATCTGGAACAGGTCATACATAGGACTGAAAACTAGAATGACACACTTTGATTTCTATGGGATAAAATAAAGTTCAACTCAGACACTTTTTATTAAATAACAACAGAGCTAAACTACACCATCATATTTACAGATACGATGGCCCAGAAAGTATTTGAACACTGTAAAATGTTGAATGTATTAGATAAAAATGTTAAATATATATATTTATTAAAGTTAACATAAGCACATATTAAAAATAATAAAAAAAATAGATACATTTTGCAGCTAAAATTACACAATTTTAGTCTCCGATTATTTTAGGGGGTCCAAACATATTTTGTTTACCAAAACATATTCAAGTTATAGTTATATATATGGTGTTAAAGTGCACACTCTGAGCTTTAATTTGAGGGTATTCTCATCAAAATTGGAGGAACGTTTAAGAAATAAATATGTACCTCCCCCCTTTTTTCAAGGGACCATTAGTAATTGGACAGTTGACTCAAAAGCCATTTAATGGACACATGTGGGCTGTTCCTTTGTTATTTCTACATCAATTAAGCCGGTCTGGAGTTGATTCTAAGTGTGCCGTTTACATTTGGAAGCTGTTTCTGTGAACCCACATCATGCGGTCGATCCCCATAGCTTTAAAAACAAAACAAATAGATCAGAGAGATAGCAGGAACATGAGGAGCGGCCAAATCAATAGTTTGGTGCAATTTCCTTGAAAAAGCCAAGTGAAAAACACTCTCCAGGAGGTAGACGTGTCACTGTCAAAGTCTACGATCAAGAGAAGACTTCACGAGAGCAAATACAGAGAGGGTTCATCACAAGTTGCACACAAGGCCAGATTAGACTTAGCCAAAAAACATCTAAAAAAACCCAGACCACTTCTGGAAAACTTTCTTTGGACGGCTGAAATGAACCTGTACTAGAATGACAGGAAGAAAAGGTATGGAGAAGGCTTGGAACGGCTCATGATCCAGAGCATAACATATGTGACCCTCTCTGTGAAAACCCAGCTAAAGGCATTTCTTTGTGATTTTCTGTTTTCTACAAAATATCATCCTTCATATGATAAAGAACATTCTGTGAAAGTTTAACCTTTATATATTTAAAATTGACTGAGTAAGGTCATGTCAAACATTGCAATTATAGTGCAATTAATGGTAGAAGTCCAATTTTGATGCTGGTTATCTGCCTGCAAGGAATTCTCAAAATACCTTTTATTTATGATTTTATTATGTTTATTTGTCCTATTACATTTGAGCCAGGGAAAAT
Organism: Gymnocypris eckloni scoliostomus; assembly: GCA_027564155.1. Lineage (NCBI taxonomy): Eukaryota > Metazoa > Chordata > Actinopteri > Cypriniformes > Cyprinidae > Gymnocypris > Gymnocypris eckloni. The sequence continues at coordinate 21,180,916 of CM050432.1, read as the reverse complement.
GGGGGGGGGACTGTGTATAAAAAATGGTAGTAATTATTAAGCATTTTATGTTATATTTTTGTTCAACCTCTTGAATTAAAGCTTAAAGTATCGCATCTGGTTTCATTTTAATTATATTCTGGTGGCATAAAGAGCCAAAATTGTGTCCGTGTCCAAATATATATGGGCCTAGTTGTATATGTTTTTCAGAATTCTTTGTTGAATAGAAAGTTAAAAAACAGCATTTATTTGAAATATAATTAGTTTGAAACATTATAAATGTAATGTACCCTTGCTGAATAAGTACTCGAAGAACTGCTTTAAAGAAAGAAAACAGGAACAGGAGAAAGCTGTTAAAATACAATCATCATTTTTCAATTCTGCAGGTAAAATGACACGCTTTCAGTTTCCAAATAGTGTTTTGGCCTCTAAGTCAGCCATCTGGACACAAAGCCTGAAAAACTCTCTGAAACACATACAGTAACACCTGTTTCACTTTCAGGGTTGGACTAAAGCTCTAAGAATTCAACAAAGAAAACAAATACATTTCATAACAATTGGTTCGGAAGCTATTGTTAGTGGTTTGTTTAAATTGGCTTTTTAGAGGATCTCAGTGATCCCATGCTACAAGGGTATTTTTGATCATAGATCATTATTAAAGACTGGCAACACATCTCTGGTGAGATCACGTGGGGGAAAACCCCAAACTTTCTGTAGGGGATGTTTTTACTGATGTATTTAGCACTCACTTAAGCGTCTTGAGACCTTGCATGGTTTTCCCCATCCACTGCTCATGTCTCGTGTTTTTCAAAGCAAAAAACATGGTCTGTGTGAATGGCCCGAAACTGATCAGAAATCATTCATATTTGGTGCGCAAGTAATATTTATTGATTGTCAATGTTAAAAACAATCGAGCTGCTTAGTATTTACTATGAAGCAATACATCAGGATTATTTGATGAATAGAAGGTTCAAAAGAAAAGCTTATAAAAAAATAGAAATCTTTGTAACATATACAAACAGTTGAGGTCAAAAGTTTACATACCCTTGCAGAATCTGCAAAATGTTAATTATTTTACCAAAATAAGAGAGATCATACAAAATGCATGTTATTGTTTATTTAGTACTGACCTGAATAAGATATTTCACATAAGAGACGTTTACACAGACGTTAGTCCACAGGAGAAAATAATAGTTGAATTTATGAAAATGTCCCTGTTCAAAAGTTTACACACCCGTGAATCTTAATACTGTGCTGTTACTTGAATGATCCACAGCTGGGTTTTTATTTTGTATGATCCCTCTTGTCTTGGTTAAATAATTAACATTTTGCAGATTCTGAAAGGTATATTATATTGCCTTATAACATTGTAACACTATAAATATGCATGTATGTATGTGTATATATAATATAGTCTTGTGTGTTTGTGAAGAAGTCAACAGAAAACACTGTTTTCTTCTACTTCATATAATCAATACTTTCAAAATAATGTGCCTGTAACACAAGAAAATGAACTGCAAAGACACAGAATAGGAAACGAGGTTATATCCTGACCACTTCTATATTGAAACAAAGATCTGTATTTTATTTTGAGGCCGTGCCCGAAGTTAGTGTAATGTTTTAGGACAGTGCCATCAACTGGTCATAAGTTATAAATCATGGGAAATGTATTCATAGCCTTTGAACCTCTGGTCCTGAAGTCACAGACCATAACTTATGTCCAAACATTCCCACTTTACAGTGTGCAATTTGTGCTCATGGTCTCATAATTCATGTATTATTTTATATATTAAATATACTTCACAACATTTCATATTATGCATGTGTTTTCTGAGCCAATGTAATAGTATCTTTACAACTTAACTTGATCTAATAGTATATTTAAATGTAAACATACCTGTTGTTGTTTGTGTCCTCAGCTGTGGTGGATCTGAACGGCCGGTACTTTGGAGGTCGCGTGGTGAAGGCCTGTTTTTATAACTTGGATAGGTTTCGTGTTTTAGACCTGGGAGATCAGATGTGAGCGGGAGATCCAGACCTGCACAACCAAGAAGAATAAACACAAAGGAGGAAGTCATTTGTCTTTCTGTAAATAGCATGAGTAATTTTCTACACCCTTGTAAAACATGGCTTAACCATTTGCAGTTGGACTAGTTTGGAGAAAAGGTTGTTAGTATGGAAATCTCGTCCTCTGCAGTAGTTACCACATGGTTTTAAAGATGTTGAATGGGGTGATGATGATGATGATGATGATGGTAATAAACGAGTCCTGGTTCATGAGTTATATAATCAGACATACAAGTCCCTGTGCGACTCTAGAAAGTAGGAAACCTACATTCTTCTGTTGTGACATAACAGCGACTCCCATGAGCCCTCGCTCTCTGATCCACACACTATTGATAGACTTAACGAATTATGCTTTTTCATAATGTGTGTCTTGACCTGAGCAGAAATTGGGTTTGGTGTGATACCCAATAAAAGGTGACTTCATTCATTACATGTACGTTTTTCATAAAAGCATATCTGTCGGATACCTTATATGCCTATGAATTCATCACCTAAATATTATTTTGTGTTTTACCAGATACCTGTATGTTAGGTGTGTGATGGTTTATGTTCATGCGAATGTGTGTTAGACTGGGTCAGTGATGGTGCGATGTTCTGGTTTGGTGTGAAAGCGCACTTACGCAAGACGAAGGTGCTGGGGAATAGAGTAAAGAATAGACTGAACTCCATGAGGATTCATTTAAACAGAACAGATCCTCATCAAATGAACAGAGCATCTGGAATATGGCAGAAAGGGGTTGAGCTGTTCAGGTCCCAAGTTCAGCGCTGGGTATTGAGCGTGTACACTGTGTAAAAGTGCCAGGTTTATTTATGGCAGCTTGAGGTGATGGCTTTGTTGGGTTTAGTGCATTTGTGCTATGGACATAAAGGATACAATACAGCTTGTTGAAGCAAGATATACTCTTTCTGAGCAGTGAGACTGGCAACTAGAGCTTACAAAAATCGTCCCATTTGTATGAAAATATCAGACTACTATGAGAAAAGAAAGAAGCTTCACCGCTAAACAAGCAGAGTGTTTGAAATACAACAAATGGTTTTGCGATTCGCGTTAAATTGTGTTGGAAAAAAAACCACAGACTTGAATTTTACTGTAAAATGTAGGGTAGTGGTTGTCAATCAGGGCCCACTTGGGGCCTCAGCATAATTCTACAAACAGAAAATTTCAACATGACTGAAATTTGTTTAAAGTAACACAAATCAAGAATTAAAATAAGCTCAAAAACAATTTTTTTTTTATTTTTTTTCTTTGAAGAACCAGAGTTTGCCTGATCTTGGAATAACTAGATATATGAGGTAGGCCAATTTTAAAAGTTTAATTTGTAGACCTGTAAATGTCAATTAATTATATATATTAATGTTGTTGTCAAACGATTAATCGTGATGAATCGCATCCAAAATAAACGTTTTTGTTTACATTATATACAGTATGTACGTGTACTGTGTATATTTATTATATATAATTAAATACACACATACAGTATATATTTTGAAAATATTTACATTTATATACTCATATTCTTATATTTTATATATAAATATATTCAAAATATAAACATAACCTTTTCTAAAATATATACATGCATGTGTTTGTATTTATAAATAAATAATAAATATACACAGTATAAACATATATCAAGTAAACAAAAGCTTTTATTTTGAACGCGATTAATCAATCGACAGCACTAATATATATAATAAATTTGTTTTATTTAAAAGCAAACGTATCGAATATTATCTTTTTTTAGTTAAGCCAAGGTCTGTAAAAATATTTGTTAAATACGTTTCCTTAACCCTCAAGGCTGGAAAATGACAATACTGCAGATTTTAAAACACTAGGCATCATAAACTTGCTGACTCACAGTCTGACGATAAAAGAGTCTGTGCCCGTCATATGCTATATGATTTCTGTATTCTGCATATCACGATTTCTCAACTCATCTTAGTGTGTGTGTGTGTGTGTACAGGGAAATAATTATAGAAGTGGAAGGAGATGTTTACAGTTGTGTGGGTTTACGCAGTTTTATGATACACTGTTTTAGATTCGGTGGTTTCCTTTTAGGTTTGCCCACTTTTGAATGTTCTTAATTAAAGGGATACGTTCACCCACATGTTGTTCCAAACTTGTTTGCATTGGAAACAAAATAAGTGTTTTGTTTTGGACCCCATTTGCTTTCATTGTATAGACAAAAGCAATTCTTTAAACAAAACCTTTTATGCTCCACAGATGAAATAAAGTCATAAAAGTTTGGAACAACACAAGGGTGAGTGAATTGGGGTGAACTATCTCTTTAAGTCTTGAGTCTCGTCTTTAAACAACCGTCACCAGACACAAGTCCGTTGGCTACGTTAGGGAGGTGTTGATAAGTTTGTTTTTGAATGGCACTGACTGCTTGAGCTGTGAGACTAGAGGAGTTGGGTTGCCAGTAAACAGGACATCAGGACACTAGTCTGGACAGTGTTTATCGGAAATGACTCCCTACACTTTAACTTGTGAAATTAATTTATGGTGCATGACTCGATTTTAACAACCATACAGTAACGGCTGAGTAGTTCCATAAAAAACACACCTATACTGCTTATATTAATATGCACCATACTGTCATATACATTATTTTCTATGTACTAGGTAAAAGTAAACTGATTCTTTCCTTTAATAAAAGGTCCATTCGTTACTCTCTAGCTCAGAACATTAAAGTGTGTGATTGCGTGTGCACTTCACTGTGTGTGTGTTTCATGTTCTCGCTGGTCTATTCCTGGTTTTGACATCTTATCCATGTGAGCAGAGTGAATCAGTTTCAAGGACAACTTCAGAATCACTTGCCTTTCTCACTATGCTAATTTGTTTTTACTAATAGCGCGTCGGTCAACACTTTACAGTAACAGTGTGTATCACAACAACCCTGTGTACAGTTTAGTGTTTACTTTTGAGACTCATTTCCTATTGTATGTGTTTGTTCTTGTTCCCATGCGTGAAGCAATCCACATTTCTACATCTTTCACATTGCAAGCAAGTTAAATAACAGATCTTGTAGTTCACTGCACTGAAAAGCCATTGACGTTACACGTATGCCAGTCAATAAACCCAAATTACAGTATAATCTCCAGCATGGAACGGACTAAGAGTGTGTGCCCATTAACGGTAAATAACTCTGTCCTGAAGCCGGGTTGCGAGATTCTACATTTTCTCAGTTTTCTATTTTTCAAATGAAACTTTAAGGTGTTCGGACTGCTTGTTCAATCCCACCCCATGAGAAAACATGACTGTTTGCAATTGTGCACGAATTTGGATTATGTTATTCACATGGGAATGTATGATTTGTATAACAATACATCCCTAAACCTAGCCCTTTAGGGCGAGAGCAGGTTAGGCCCATAGAAAAATTTAAAAAAGTAATATGAGTTTGTGACATTGTGATACGTTTGCTATCCAGTTGCTAAGGTGTTTGTTAGAGCATTGTTATGCAGTTGTTAAGATGTTCAGGGCGGTTTTTAGAGCTTTGCTATGTGATTTATAGGGTGCTCTGGGTGGGTTTAGGTGCTTGCTAACTGTCCCACGTTATAATAGCCCACCTCCAAATACCAAGATTAAAATGTGGGCCTTTAGGTGGCCAATTAAAGCCTGTTGACTTGAAGTATTTAGTGATTTATTTCAATTTTTGTTAATTTTTGTAACAAAAAAAAGAAGCACACCCATTCACATGATTTGTACTGAAATGTAATATTTTTCGTATGAAAATTTCAACTGTTAATTCATCTCCATACAAAGTTTACGCCTCCATGCTGTAGTTGATTAGCCTACTAAGCTCTTTTTAAACTAATAGCCATATAACATTTATATGAAGTTTTGGGGGTAAGGCATTACAACTAACACGAGTTACATAATCAGATTACTTTTTTTCAAGTAACTAGAAAAGTAACGCATTTTTAGTTACTTTTTGAGTTAATTATTCAAAAAATGAATGCCAGTTATTTTGTTTTCTCATTTATTGACTGACAGCTCTCGTGTCCTCATGTTTGGGAGAAATCAGAAGTGCAGAGGCGTTGTGTGTGAACATGATCTTACTGTAGTTCTAGACTAAATGTGAATGTGCACTTAGAAAAAATACAGATTCAGTATTCATCAAAATGAATTAAAACTTAATGTAATGAAATGTAAATTGAGAAAATGACACACACCTGCAATAATTAAACATGTTAAATAATACAAATGTATCTAATCCCATTTTATTAACCAATGTCTTTGCTGCTGACCTTTGATGATCTAGTGTTCAACCATACTAATAAGCAAAACTGACTTTAGATAAACTAACTATTGTGCGTCATTGTTTTTATTATTGCTGAAGAGTGTTGAACTTCTGTGTTCTGCTGTACAGACGTGAATTATTTTTCCTTCAGCCTGAGGTTTATTATTACACTTTTAATGTGAAAGGGCTTTTACATTTGCTATAAATATAACTTATTGTATTAAAAACAAACAATCAAGCCCTGCTCATATTTAAAAAGTAACGTGAAAATAACTAGAAAGTAACGCAACGCATTACTTTCCTTAAAAAGTAATTAGCTACTTTTTAAGGAGTAACGCAATATTGTAATGCATTACTTTTAAAAGTAACTTTCCTCAACACTGTTTATATGTACATTTAATCATTTAGCAGACAATTTTATCCAACGCTACTTACAAATGAGGAAGAAAACCAACAAAAGAGCACACGTTTTGAAATGATATTCATTTCAGCTCACTCAGTGTATCCCGCGCAAATATCAGCCATAAAACAAAACAAACCGAGAGCTCGGCCAGACAGCGACCTGGGTCAGCGCGGCAGTCGATGGGAAACAGGGTCATTATGCAGTGACAGAGTAACAACGACATGAAAGAGTGGCAAAGTGATACCTGGAATCACGAGAAAGTGTCATGAAGCTTGGGAAAAACAGCTGTTCTCACATGACCTTTGTTTTCTTTGGGAATCGCGCGTCTGTGTGAAAAGGGGATTAACAGAATGCTTTGTTTTCCGATGAAGCCACCAAACCTTCTTGAAATGTCTTCTGAAATATTGGTCGATAAGTGTTCTTAAGCGCTTCCGCGTGAGGTCTAGAAGGAGTTTTCAATATAAGGATGAGTAATATTTTCTGGTGATATGATGCGAGGATGGTAGAGAGATGTCACGCCCTGGGTTTCATCCTGTACGTGCAGCTCTCAGCATCGCACTGAAGAACTCAAAACCAACAAAGCCTTAAAGAGACCAAAAACATTAAATGCACTGCAGGCTTTTGTTTCTCATGCACTGTTCAATCTTATACTAAGGATAGCAATTTTTCAATCTCATACTAAGGATAGCAATTTATATTAAAGATGAAACCGAATGAAAAGGGAAAATAAACACAGCTGTAACGTTAAATTCAGAAAAGTCACTTTAATACTATAATTTTCCAAAAATGTTAAATTTTTTATGAGGCTAGAAGTTTGAAATATGTCGGATGATTCTTTTTTTTTGTAATTAATTGGTTTGTTTTTAACTTTTTTTGTTAAACAAATCCCAACAATAATGCAATGTGTGATTTCTCTCAAATCACGTGTGGTGTAATCTACAAATAAACTCTCGAAATTACATGCACATTAAGTTTAATTTAGGCTAATTACTGGTTCATCCGTTTAATAAAATAAAATAAAGTAGCCTACAACCTGATACGGAAATAAAACATATTATTTTACATGCAGTCTAAGAGTTGACCGTTACGTTTATTATTAATTTTCGACTTATATGGCCGGATATAATCATTTAAAAAAACAACAAGCCAGGGATTGTATAGCTCGAAGACGCTTGGTGTTATTTCACGGGTTTCTGGAGATTGATGGAGTGATGGAGTGACTCCCCGCACGTAGGCATGATGTGGGGATGCCCACTCCACGCGTGACCTGCATCTTTAATGCTCTTCAGTGCACTGCCTTACAAGCCCTTTTATCCGTTTGTGCATCGCATTAGCATCTAGAAATACAAATACATATCAAAATAATAATAATGAAGAGTCTATTATTCAACGCAGCGATATAAAGTGTGAACACCATCGTTGTGTATTTATTTTTCTCATAATAACAATATCTAGTATTTGACCGCAAGGTGTCGCACGTGAGCGCGCTCCCGGCGGACACGCCTCCTGCAGGCGCGTCACAGCATGTGTCGCCGGTTCCGTATTTAAAGCGCAGATGAGAAGAGACGTGCAGTTACATATTACCGGGAAGCGGAGCGAGGTGGTCCTCACAATCTTAACTGATACAACCCTTCAAGCAGCTGTTAAAGAAGAAGATTTACAAAGAAGAGCGTCGTTATTTCTTGATTATTCGCTTGTGTTCGCAAACAGCCGAAGCCGGTGTGTAACGTGCCGCTGTTGTCAGTTTGATACTTCCCAATCCTAAAGGAATGCCAAGGGAACTAACCCAGAACAGGATCCAAAAAATCTGGATTCCCTCGAAGGATGACAAACCTTCAGTGCCCCGCACATGTAAGTAATCACACACAAACACACATACATACACACACCACTCACAACACACACATACATACATACATACATACATACACACACACACACACACACACACACACACACACACACACCGCTCACAACACACATACATACACACACACACACACACACACACACACATATATATATATATATATATATAATTGTATTTATATTATATTTTATATAACAAATTGGCGAACACATGCATTTATTATTATTCTTATTATTTAACAGTAAAGCGCACTTTACATGTGACCTTAAATATGTTCCTAATAGAAGTAAACTGTGTCTTATGAGCACTGTGCTGTAATCATGCACTGATCAAACTGTAACATACTGTACGGGGATGGTCACCGGTAGCCGTGACGACATAATTATCTGACTCTTTAACATTCTGAAGATCAAGAGCGCCGTCTCAAGTATTTTGGTTGTCATGGAAACACAGCGCATCGCCTTTGTAAAGACTTTCGAACTCAGTGGCACTCCTGATGACGCCAGGCGTCGAAGCGCGCTCTGAAGAAGTGATTCGTCAGAGAGGAATGTAGGGAGATAGCGTTCTCCGATCACACTGGGCTCTGGTTGGTCGAATATATTTACCTGCGCTAGGCGTGAGCATGATGCCAGTAGCGGGTGCGTTTTAATATCTGCTGCGTCAGTGATATCCCCCTGACCCTCGTGTTGTTCATTGTGATTAATACATGTTTAGTGCTCATATTTGTGATGATGGGAAGATTGAAAAGAGAACATTTGGGGAAAAAATGTATAAATAAAAATTATATAATTGTAATAAATTATGCAATGATACTTTGTTTTTTGTATAACATTTTATTTTTGCAGATTTTAATACAGTGCAATAATTGTATCCAGGACAGTATGTTTTATTATTATTATTATTATTATTATTGCAGTATTATAATATATTGTAGAATATAATTAAATCGCTATTAAGAATGAATTAAGGAATAAATAAATGGGGGATGCCCTTCTAAATGTCCTTCACTAAATTAACCATAATTTCCTTTATACATATATAATATAATTGTCTTTTAATTTTGTGGTGGCCACCTGCCAATGGACGGCTGTAAAACTGCTGTGTACTTGCTCTCTCTCTCTCTCTGATAGGGATTACTTTTACCCCATAAATAACATGATGAAATAGAAACACAATCAAAATATACAAAACCTTGAATCCTAGCCTAATGCGCAACTCCATAAATACATATATTTCGCAGCAATTCCCATGAAATGTCAGACTTGTGCAGAAACATTTACTTCTTGTAGGATTTATGTGTCTGTGTGTACGAGAAAGTGAGACTTATCTGCGTCTGACCCAGGTAACGCCTCTCTGCCGGCGGCGTGGAATGTACATTTAAGTGTAGTAAATGTTTAGTTTAGAAAGTGCATCTGTGCGCACATGAGCTGGCCCATAGCTGGCTGTCTGATTGGCTGGTGGGGAGGTTCGCTGACAGGCTATCCATTGCATGTGGAGTGAGGGAAATAGAAAGAAAAAAGTGTCCCCTAAAATATAGGCCAATGGTGAGATGTGATTCTGTGTATGCATATTTTGTTTTAACCAAAGTGTATTTTCTCTTTTATTTTAGCACGTGGAGGCCCCCACTTGGCAAACCCCCCAACAGTGATAGTGATGGTAGGGCTTCCTGCTCGGGGCAAAACCTACATTTCAAGGAAACTCACTCGCTACCTCAACTGGATTGGTATTCCCACAAAAGGTACAAAAAAATCAAGCAATGCTTAAAAAATGTATAATATATTGTATTATGCATTTCACCTGTAAACATTTAGCAGGAATCCTTAATTGCTGAATATGTGTATTTCTAGTTTTTAACGTTGGCGAATATCGTCGAGAGGCAGTGAAACACTACAGCTCTTACGATTTCTTCAAATCGGACAATGAGGATGCTGTAAAAGTCAGACAGTGAGTTGTGTGCCGCAACTACACAATGCCCTAATATGAAAATTAATTATTCTTCAACTCGTTTATGTAGATATATGGAGTAATAAATAATTTTGTTTTGTGTCCAGGCAGTGTGCCTTGGCCGCTCTGAGAGATGTCAAGAATTACCTCACTGAAGAGGAAGGTCAAGTGGCTGTAAGTACTGTATCTTTTAGTGCGGTCAAACGATTAATCGCAATTAATCGCATCCAAAATCAAAGTTTGTTTGCATAATAACCATGTGTGTATTTTTTATATATTAAAATATTTATATATAATATAAACTACATGATTATAACTATATACATGGAAATATTGTCAAAATATATACTGTATGTTTGTGTATTTATATATGCATAATAAATCGATTAATCGTTTGACAGCACAACTGTAGATGTATAAACAGCTTGCGGAACGTTTAAAAACAGCAGATCTTCACCGCTGCGTCTTTCCACAGGTTTTTGATGCTACAAACACAACTAGAGAGCGACGAGATATGATCCGGGAGTTCGGTGCAGAAAATGGCTTCAAGGTCAGTCATAATATCTTGACAATTGCTTTTGATGACTATTACAAGGACGAAGACCACTAATACAAATGTGCTTTTGCAGATTTTTTTCATTGAGTCTGTTTGTGACGACCCAAATGTCATCGCCTGTAATATCTTGGTAAGCTGCATGATTTCAAACAATATAATTTAGCGTTATATATATATATATATATATATATATATATATATATATATATATATATATATATATATATATATATATATATATATATATATATATATATATATATATTAATTATATAAATTTTTGTATAATGACTGACGATAAAGTGTGCAAAACCACTAAACACTGCATTGATACTTAAACAGGAAGTTAAGGTGTCATGTCCTGACTATCAAGATTGCAACAAGACGGATGCCATGGAGGATTTTAAGAAAAGAATTGAATGTTACAGAATGAACTATCAGCCACTCGACCCTGAACAATATGACAAGTATGTTAGCAATACACACTCGGCTTCTTGTCAATGACTTGTCTTTAATATTCTAAGATTAACTGCTTGTTTGTCCTCACAGAAATGTGTCCTTCATCAAAGTGATTGACGTGGGTCGCAGATTCCTGGTGAACCGCATTCAAGACCACATCCAGAGTCGGATCGTCTACTACCTGATGAACATCCATGTGCAGCCGCGGTCTATTTACTTGTGTCGCCATGGTGAGAGCCAACACAACCTGCAGGGCCAACTGGGCGGAGACTCTGGATTGTCTACACGTGGGCGAAAGGTACTATGCTCATAAATAATGCTGGGGGTTTGACTTGTGAGGTTGGGTAATTACTTTTGAATAGTTCTTGACTCATCTTAAAATTCCTTTCATAAACAAGCATGTTGTTGCCAGTTAGCTCAATTTGGTGCCAAGGACAGTATTTGTAACGTTTGAATAGCCAAGAGTACTAAATTACCCATTTGTCCAAACTCTCCAGAATAACAAACCATCCTACTGTGTAGTTCGCAGGAGCTCTTGCTAACTTTGTGGAGGAGCAGAACTTGAGGAACTTGAAGGTTTGGACAAGCCAACTGCGTCGTAGTATCCAAACTGCCGAGGCCCTCAACGTGCCGTATGAACAGTGGAAAGCACTGAATGAGATTGACGCTGTAAGTTCTCCAGCATGCATCTTTGGTTTGGTGTTTCTGCAAAGGTTCTCCGTTTCAATCTCCATATGTTGTCTACAGGGTGTGTGTGAGGAGATGACTTATGAAGAAGTGAGGGAGAGGTTTCCGGAAGAGTTTGCTCTCAGAGATCATGATAAATACTACTACCGCTACCCCTCCGGAGAGGTACAAACAAACGAAATGCCTTTATTTTACTAAGACAAAGTATAAGAAGGTGTCCTTAATAAAATCCTTCTGTCTTTCTCCAGTCATATCAGGATTTGGTTCAGCGGGTGGAACCTGTGATCATGGAAATGGAACGACATGAAAATGTTCTTGTTGTTTGTCATCAGGCTGTGATGCGCTGCTTATTAGCCTACTTCTTGGACAAAAGTGCAGGTGAAATTCTTAAATAAAACTTTGTCATAATTTACTCACCTTCATGTCATTTCAAACTCATGAGTTTCTTTCTTCTATGGAAAACAATAGAGGTTTAGCAGAATGTCCCATGTGCTCTTTTCCACACAAACGTAAGATAAAGTTCCACTTGAGCTCCAAAAAGAGTCCATATGGCTTCTGAAGTCATTGAAACTTGACTTCCTTGTGTTCACTGGTGACAAAGAAGTACACTTTAGCTTACTTTCAAAGAGTAAGTAACACTTTAAATTTGGGAACTATCAACTAGTAGCTTTGTTAGCATGCATAGTACTAGGTTATTGGCTGTTTATTAGTACTTATAAATCACATATTAATTCATGACCATATTCTAGATCCCTTAATCTAGAATACCTAAATATAATTACTACAACAACTACCTTACTTACTCTCTGTAAGAAGCAAATTAGGAGTTTGATTGAGAGAACTAGTATGGAAAAGAGCAGCATGAGCATTCATCAAAATGTCTCTTTTCGTGTTCCACAGAAGAAAAACAAAGCCATACAGATTTGGATCGACATGAGTCATAAGTAAATGACCCCTAATCTCCATCCGCACACTTTTCCATACTTATTTGCAGTGCAATCATACTAACCTTTAATTTTCTTGTGGGTAGATGAAATGCCGTACCTGAAGTGTCAACTCCACACAGTACTGAAGCTGACCCCAGTGGCTTATGGTAAGATTATTATCTCTCATAATATTTGATCTAATCTGAATAGCATTGATAAGTATAACACAAACTAACTGTGTGTTTTTTAAAGGGTGCAAAGTTGAATCCATCTCTCTGAATGTGGATGCAGTGAACACCCATAGAGACAGACCAGAGGTAAGCACAAACATATACACTACACACAAACACTGTACTCTTTCCATTTCTAATCTCTTGTTCCGTCTTCTCTCTCTAGGAGGTGAAGAGAGGCCTGAGTACTTTGATCAGGAGAAACAGCGTGACCCCTTTTACCAGCCCTGAACCCAATAAGAAGCCCCGCATCGAGGGTCTGGATGATCCGATTATCAGAGAGGTGACACCCGCCCAACTGACCCTGTGTTCAGCGTCACACACCACTCTCGCTCTGTCCACACAGGTGAGCCACAGTTACTGTCCTTATATCTGTTATCATATCTTCACTTCATAACCCTGTAGTGACATCATAATCATTTCATGCTTCACTTCCTGTTTATCTCTGTTTCCTTCTATGTATTCTTCCTCATTCCACTTTATGTACTACAGCACTGGCTTAGTGAAGCTTGTCTGTAAGTATTTCCTCCTTCTGTTTCTTCCTTATCTTTTCTAGTAATTGTACGCCCTCAAACTCTCCCAACTTGACATCACATCCTTGAAATGGGCCATATAATGAATTTTACTGAAATTATCAACTTTAATGCAACAAGAAATATTTCATGTATCTTTTGGTTGTTGAAGTTCAATCAAACTTTTGTCTTTTCAACTTGGTGATTTGTTAAAACTAACCAATCAGATCCTCATAATTATGATGAGCTCAGTACTTAAAGTTTAGCCAATCACGACAACCTTACTTTCAAGTCTTAAAGGTACAGCAGCAATCTTGTTTGTTTTAGAGGAAGGGTAGAAAACAGTCATGTAAAACAAAATTACAACTGATTATGAAGTTTAAATATTATAGTTGTACAATTGGGGTTGCAAAAAGTTGCAAAGGGGTGGAAAATGTCCGATAAATTTCCCAAAATCCCGGAAACTTTCACAAATTCTCGGTAAGTTTACAAAATGTCTGGAAAGTTTCAGAAAATGTCCAGAAATTTTGGAAACCGGAAATGTTCCACCCCTTTGCAACCCTATTTACCCAATATGGCCCCTTTAAAGGTTGCATTAATGAAGATATAATCAAGTACTGCATATACACTATCCTTTATGTTTATATATTTATATATATATATATACCCACTTTCTCATTTGTTCTGTCTCTCGCTCCTCTTTTGCATGCTTAAAGACGCACTTTTTTACATTATCTACAAATGGCATCAGTGCTACTCTTTCAGAGGTAATGGTCAAAGAAACTAATGTGGTAGAGTAGCTAAATATAGCATTGTAAATGTATTTAAATAGTACATTTCCGTTACTGATGTTAGGATAAAATCAACCAAATCCTGCAGATTAGATTTAAATCTTGTAAAATGTGTTAAATGGAAGCAGAATTGGGCCTTGTTTACACCCGGCATTAACATCTAGTATTTATAGCTAACACAGATGCTAATACCAGAATAACAGGGTTACAATTAGCTAAAAACATTGCTATATTAGCCAAAATATTAAATAAAGTGTGCAAAATTATGTAGAGCTGCTCAAATTCTCTTGAAATGTTCCCTTTTTGAGTGCTGGCCAAAAACAATAACAACACAGTTTTGTGTTATGCTAACTGCTGTTATGCTAAAATGCTCGTAGCTAGCAGTTAGCTTGCTGAGTAGACCAACTGTTCAGTAATTAACCATCAATCTACATTCGGTTTTTTTTCACAGAACCTGAAGAAATGCTCCATAGAGTGCCATGAACCCCCTCAGCTCTGCCTGTGAGATGTTAGGCTTTACTCGGCACGGAAGAGTTTCCTGCTTCCTCTTTTACTCCCAGAGAGGTGTGTGTGTCCATCTTTCAAAAAATGGACACTGAGTGCAACCTGGGCTTTTCGATTTGTCCTTCACGAATTCGTAATTAATGTACGTATCGTGTGGTTTGTCCTAGTAAGGAGTTTAGTAATTTCTGTGTGCGTATGAAGGAAAATAAGAGCCCAGTGGCAGGGATTAAACAATGTTGACAACCATCCCCACAATTTTGGACACTATTCCCTGTTTACGTAACAGGATACCACTTGTAGATGTTTTTATTCTGGTCTCAGCCAGTTTTATTAACACCGACTGAAAGAATATGCCCTGAACTTTGAAGGACGATGCTAAAACAGACCAAAGATCACCCGCTAACGCTAACGGGCTGATTCATGGCTTTCCTGCACTCACTTCCAAACATATGTGGCAAATAAATTGCACATTATAATTGCACATTTAAACAATTTGCATGTATTTGTCTTAAATTCTGAGGGCAGTAATGAATCTTACCATTTGTAATGCTGCTCGCAGTTTTAGCTGTTTAAAAGTTCTCATGTTGTCCACTGCAGTTTCAGATGATTTGTGTTATGGATATGGATTTTGAGTGTGTTATGTCATTTGTGTGTTTTTTTTTAAGACGTGATGACATGGTCGATGTGCAAGGTTATAAAAACAGGGTGTTTTATGTGTGTTTGGATGGGACTAAGTGAAGCCATGTTTATATTTGTTGTTTATATTTAATGTATTTTATGGAGTGACGGATATCGGAGACATTTTTATACTGTTGAATTTATTAATTCCCTAGAGTGCCTAGTGCTTGAGCTATCGGGCCAGAGCTGCTTTTTTACATCCTAATATGAGAATTTTATTGTAAAATAAATAACATTTGGATTTAATTGTACTTTTATCAGTTTTGTTAGCACGTCAAAACCTGATTAAGAGATTAAACTAGTGTTTGATATTGTATGTACAGATTTACAATTTGTAAGAGATTTTATAGGAATTTTAACACTTTCGAATCGAAGTACCAGCTTTAACTTCGCGTGTTCTAGTTGCGTTGAACAGCCATTTTGGGCTTTTTAGTATAAAACATTCTGTTTATCACACAACTAGGTGCAATGTCGTATATTGGCTCTTAACGGTAATTCATCTGATCGCTTATGATACTTGAACATCATTTTGTAATATCTTTTTTGTAAAAAATAATATTTATTTATTTGTACTAGGCATTGTGTTTCAAGCACTTTGTTCATTGTTGAGATCATACAGCATGCAAACAAGTCTCTTTCTGAAGAAAGTGAATCATTTATATGCATTTACTGAATCAATAAACAGTCTAAAACAGGATTTGTGGGTGTTTATTTGTTTTCACAAATGCGTTTACATTGCCCTTTCTTGCAAGTTTTCCATAAATGGTCAAATATAGGGCGACAGTTTCCATCCCATTGAGCCTCCTGCAGTTTTCAGTCAATCTGCTGTTTTTATTTAGTCACACAGCATCATTACCCCTCATCTATTTGACCCGCAACCACATCTGCCTCATTTCTAATGAGCACTATCTGTGTTTTATGGCCCTCTGGACTCTTTGCTTTGCTCACCTGTTAGAACAGATATTATTAACCACTGGCTTCAATGGAAACTTGTTGTTTAACAGTCAAACATTTCATTTACCATTCAAATTATTGTGAAATGATGCAATTTACATGAAATGCTAGTCACATGGCATCTGTCACATGCCCACAGTGCCTTGCAACTGGAGTGCAATATTAGATTAAACCTGAAAACATGGGACGTGTATAAACCGTATAAGAACCATTATAAACAAAAACAACCATTGGTTGCAGGACCAGCACAGACAGCAATGAAACATGATAGCATTGCAAGGACAGAATATGTATTTGAATCATACTCAGGATTTTTTAATCTTTGTATATATTTAATCATGTGTTTGTTTTATCCATTATAACAATATCAATTTTACTGAAAGAATATGAAAATATGCTTTCATTGCCTACATTAAAAGAAAATTAAATTTCAAGAAATAAAAATAAATTATTTTCTAATGCACCTTCAACCCTGTTATGTAATTTCCCCTCTTTTAAAAATCCTAAAATAACACCCAAAATATAATTATACCCCTTGATTTAAAATGGCCACGTGGGCTGGTAAATCACAGTGTAGATCAGGAGTGTATGTGACTATTATCGGCCAGCTCGAATGGTTATTTATAGCTCAATGTTGAGTGTGAGCGGCTAAAGGGATGCACATCAGCCCACTGCAATCAGATCAGTGTGAAGTCAATCAGGCCATCAATGTTACACGAGACGAACCCAACGCCCCAGTTCTTCATGTGCAGATGGATACAGTCGGCTTATCCTGCGCGGTATGGAAATGTCCCACCAGCTGTTTCCATTGGTTTAGAAATGTCTATAACGTCTGTAAAGCAACTAGTGATTGTGGAACGTTGCACATATTTAAAATAATAGTGGTTTGTTATTATTAAGATGTGACCAAATGAAAGCCTACAACCATTCATCCATCAACCAATGACGATGAGCATAATTTTCTTTCCTTTGTGGACATTTACCATTCAAACAGGAAGTTAAAGGGATTATCCTTCTTTTTTAAAATAGCTAGTTGACTTTGGTTTACGTCTGGGTTTTTCAAACCTGTTCCAGTAGGACAGGGATAGGCGTCTTCGGTCCTTGGGAGGGACGGTGTCCAGCAGAGTTTAGCTCCAACCCTAATCAAACAAAGCTGAAGAAGCTAATCAATGTCTTCAAGATCACAAGAAAGTTACAGATAGGTGTGTTTGATCAGATTTGGAGCTAAACTCTGCAGGACACCGTCCCTCCCCAGGACCGAAGTTGCCTATTGCTGTCCTACAGGAACCATACAGGATTCCTGCTGTAGGAGAACTGTCCTGCAGAGTTTGGGGTGCTTACAAGTTCTCCTGCGATCGATCGAAGTTCGTATGAGTTGGGAAGTCATAATTACAAAGTCAGGTGCGTTCAAGAGCGATATTATAAAAACATTAATTCTGCAAGATATCTTTTTTTTATATTCTAAGACATGATGAATAAAGTGATTAAGAATGATTTATATTTATTTACTTATTCTATTCCACTCGTAGTTAGGCCACTTTGTGGTGCCGCTTGTGCGTTTAACTCTTAACTCACAAATAGTCTACAATAGCCACATGACTTGAGCGCAGCATTAGCTCCAACCCTAATTAAACACACATGAGCCAGCTAATCAAGGTCACTAGAAACGGCCAGGCACGTGTGTTTGGCTTCCAGTAGCAGGACTGGACATCCCTGGTTTACGTAATAGCAATGAACCATGATGTATCTACAGTGTGCTAGCGCTCATCAGTTGCACGTAGTATCAGAAAGATAGTAAGCATTATTATACTAAAATTTCAATGTTGTTGATGACCATAATTATGTGAAATGTAGATCATATTTTGTCACCTAATATTTTGCTTTGCAGGAAGAAAACCAAAATCTTAAAAAAAAAAATGTATATTTGGAATGTGATTTTATGTTATTTTTTCAAAATTGAGGCATGGTGATTATTATAATCAACTGCTAGTTATTGTAGGCTACGAACTCTATGTTAGCCTATGTGTTCTCAAATGCGCTTGACTTGATTTGTATTTCTGAGAATTAAGCGAAACAGTGATTTTTAATATTTCTTTGACGATGCATACTTGAGTGGACAAGTCTGAAGGAATTGTTTTAGTTTATATTGTAATAGAGGTGTGAGGTTATATTGACTCAGAGGTGTGAGGCACTATGTAGTTTTTGGTTTTCCAGGTAGAGAACATTTTAAATGCCAACATGCTGAAAGTCTAAATTTCAACAGCTTACATTATTTTACACCGTTCTGCAGGGATGACATATTTGTGAAGGCCTAACCAGAGGTTCAGCCTTCCCTCATCAAAAAAAAATCCATTGGCTTTTGTATTGTTGCAGAAAATAAGCTCGGTGACAAACAAAAGTGTATGATTCTTGCACTTTTTGTTCATCATTCATCTTCACAAATGAACTGCCTAAATAAAATCACCAGAAGTAAAAAGCTGAAGCTGTACACAAACAACCCCACAGTCGCATGACTTCAGCTCCAAGCTTTCGGAATCTCTTTTAATCTTAATTTAAAATGTGCATGTCGGAAAGTTTGAGTTTCTTTCTTTTTGAAGTTTTGTTTTTCACAAATTGCACAAGATTAAGTCATTTTCTTGTACTGTTTTCTCACAACCGGTGGCTGAAGGAAGCTGGATCAGGGCCATGATCATAATAATGAAACCACACAGCTTCCTGTGAGCAGAGCTGACATAGATGAGCAATGGGCAAGAAACTTCTCATTCTCTAAAAACAAAGACGACACTGATTACGTTGCCAACTGTTGCTCATTAATCCAAATCTACTCAGAGCAAAATTATGAGGTCAGACAGACATTATGAAGTTCCCATGAGTGGTTATTTTGGATATTGTGGTCTATTTTGGTCGATGTAAGATCCTGGCCAGTGGTAGAGACAGAGAGGGAATGTGGCTAAAAGTATAGTTCATCCATCTATTATAAAGAGTACTGAACATGTGTTGTCTCGTTAATCATTGTATAAGCATCTCTTGAATGCTGGTAAAACCTTAAATCAAGTCTTCATGTTAAAATAGCTTGATAAAGTAAATAAATGTCTTATTTTATATGCCAATGGGTACACGATTAACTTAGGCTTACGATGCTTTTGGGAAACACAGCCCAGAGCATTATAACAATAGCACACCAAAATGCTACAAACTAATTAGAAGACCTTTAGCATGTAGAAATTCCATAACCGCGCCCTTCACATGGAACTGGACAAATGTGGTTGGTGTTAAAGTGTTCATCGGATGCAAAATTCTCTTTACATTTATCAGATGCTTTTATCTAATGCGACTTACAGTGCATTCAGGTTAGACATTTTTTGTCAGTATGTGTGTTCCCTGGGAATTGAACCCACAACCTTTTGCGCTGCTAACACAAAGCTCTAACCACTGAGCCACAAGAACACTTTATATGTTGTTTGAACATAAATGTGTGTGTACGCATCCATCCAATAATGATAAAAATCCACCCAGTGTTTTTTTTTTCTATTTTAAAATCCCTTTCCTCAAATCAGGCTGTTCTGAGAGCCCTGTCAGAATGACGTAGTTCTGGAGATGGTCCTCACTGCAGAACACAAGATCCAGGGGGCGCGGTTGGATCTAGATCCAACTCCTCCCACCTTACATAGACATAACCCTACCCGTCTCCACCCCTTGATCCCTAAACCACGCATTCCCACTCCTAAACCCACCTACCAATCTCCACCCCCTAGATAGATGTGGATCCAAGGTTGATAGACACGGCCGTCTTACCTTAGACACGCCCTGAGTGAGGTGAGAGCTATCCGCCATTATTCGCGTTCGACTTTAAGCGGTGCTGCACAGAATGGTACTGCAAGAGTCATTCGAAAGCATAGGATCCATCTGCTCTCTTATCGCTCTCGTGGTACTTTGATGTCATACACTGACCGTTCTGTGCAGCACCGCTTAAAGTCCAACTCGCCTATATGTTACTTTCGTTTTGAAGGGAATTTGCCGATCCTCGATCTGCCTAAACGCATATATGTTAGCGCGAATCATTCGTGATCCAGCTTCATCTACAGAAGAAGGATTTTTTTATCAATCTTTGCAAATTACCTTTTCTAATATTTGCTACATAGCAAGTTTCGTGGCTGAAGTTTTCAGTCTGCTCGTCACCCCACAGAAGAGAGGGGCGGGGTCAGCAGAGCTCATTAGCATTTAAAGCAACATGGACTAGTATGGCTTGCTGAAAATAGAGCTGAGTTTGACAGGTTAAAAACCCATTGAGAATTTTTAACCAAAGTATGTCATAGACTTTTCATTAAGACCCTAAAGAATCATATCAACTTGAGGAAAATGGGCATCCGATGACCCGTTTAAAAAGTTGGCAAGTAGGTGATGTCGCTTTGTAAAGAAACACAACGCGCCTCCGCTCATTCACATTTCTATAGAGTGAACATGTAATATGCATGTGTATGATGTCACTGTTTTCACATTCATATTTTCGTAGTTAACAGACAATAATGGCATAGTCTGCAAAAACTTGCACTTGAACGAACGGCTAAAACGGTAAAAAAAAAAAAATTGTAGTTGAAAACGATGTCATTTAAATGCCCTCTGCAGCATTGTGAGGTGAAAAACGTAGTTCTATCATGACAACGCTCTGAATATTTTAGCATGGTAATGGTATGACAGTGTTAATGTATTTGGTCTTGGTGGAATAGGTATGCTACGCTGCTGAATTGCTTCTGCTTTTGGCTATTGCTATTGTTGTAGATACTGCTGCTACTGCAAAATAAGTACAGGAACTTGTTACTGCCAATACATACGTCGATATGATGCTATGAGTTTTTAAGACACACTGCTGCTGCACAAATAGTGTATAAAATAACCCTATAGCAGATCTATACCGGTGGAGCTGAGGAGGTGGAGGGGTTCAGAGGAACTCTGAATGCGAACTGATTTAGTGAATGCTAACCCAGCCATTTAAATGTAAAGCAGCAAGCTCATTAACTAATGCAACATTAACTAATCAGCTTTTGCCAAGTAGGTTAACACTCATCAGTTTGCGTTAACACTCAGCCTGCAACTAGAGTTTCATGATAGAACTTGGTATTTCTTTTTAATATGTATTTTGCGTTTAGCCACAAATAATGATGACAAGCTATGTATTTTAGCTTGTGTTTATGGAGGCTTCACACACGTGTCATGACACAGCTCAAAATAAATATATAATTGTTCTACTGGCTGATTTGACATGATCCTGCTAAGCTCCGTGTCTTTAAATAGAGCTGTAATTATCTGGGATTAGAGTTCACTGTGGTGACTTAGCATGGCTGGCAAATAAACGCGTAACACAGACTACCTATGGATCCGCTCCCACGGTTCCTCATTTACTTAATGATGTAATTGGCCAATTAAGTAACGAATGGTTTAAAAGAGGAAAAGAACCATGCTTAAGTCATTTTTGCAGCTAAAAGTGAAATGCTACGTGTTATATGCAAAAAAGTGTACATTTACATCATGATGACGTATCATGTTCATTTGGGTCAGGGGTTCTCGTTAAACTCTGAGTCAGATCTTTTGTTAGATCTTGTAAGGAGAGGAAGGCCGGTTTCTAATCCTGTCAGTCAAAGCTGACCCATCAGGCACCGGTTTACCTGCGTCACCGGCTAAAATGACAACAGTGCTACGTGCTCAGCAAGGCCTGTTGGAAGCGACAGAGGAAGCAACCGGTGTACAATTTTATCAAAGATTAAATAATTTTATCTTCTAAATGCACCTTGAACGCTTCATAAAACTATTGTATCTGTGTCACAGCATCTGTTAAATGAATGTCCTAAGTTCAGTGTTAATATTAGTATTATATACTTTTATAGTCTTCGTTACTATTTTGAATTGGCTTTTATTTTGATAGATTTTCAGGTATTTTTCATTGAATTTTAGTAATTTTGTTCTGTTTTTGTCATATTTGATTTTTTTTAATTCTATTTAGCTTTATTTTATTTCAGTTTTCTCTTGATTTTAATACTTCAGCATATTTTATTTCATTATTAATTTTATTTCATTATTAATTAAAAATGTTCAACTAAAATGCTATATTTAAGTACAATACTGTCGATGACTATACAACAAACAAAACTCAAACCTACAGAAATGCCTTTATAATGGATGCAAATGTGTTTAAAATGAAAAATATGATGTATTAAATATTATCATGTGCATATGAACAATCATGAAAAATAATCAATCATGTCACAGATGCGTCCGTAGTGTTTTATTGAATTGAATCAAAAACAGGACTTTACAAATTGTAATGTCAGAGAGAAGACTGAGGCGGGAAAATTCAGGACAGATGGCAAAGAAATGACAATGATAAGAAACTGCGTCATTTTTATGGGATTCTATTATCAGCTATAAGGTGATATTTTATGTCTTTATCAACTATTCCCAAACAAGGAAGTCTTGGTTCAGTTACCTAGCATGATCCATGCTGATGGATATGAAACCAATAAAAAAAACAATTTTCATTGCATCTCAAATCATCATTCATCCTTGAACCTATAGCATTTTATCACATTTTATGATTAAATATCTTGGGCTGGGACAACTAATGCATTAGAGCATTATTGCATTTTAACACCGTGCTGAAATGGTCTGCAATTCTTTGTTTAGATTATGGTTCTTTATGACATTTTCAAATTTATGATGAAATATCTTGGTCTGTGACAATAAGCATAATACACAACTGCAAAAGTAAAGGATAAAAGTCTGATAATAAAAACCAACCATCGGGACATAAAAGTGGCCATAGTTAAAGTGAAACCCATCAAAGAATAACATGTGTAATACCCAGAATGAAATGGGGAAAAGCCTTGTTTTAATTGGCGCATCCGTGGGTATTAAGTTATCGCCTGAGATTGCAAACTGGCACTGCTGTCCTCATGTGGCACGGTGCTCTCTTTCACATCTGCCCCTCCTCCTTTTCTCTCTCTTTATCCCTCGTTCACGGCTGAATAATTAATCCCAGAGTATGCTGTGTTCGGGCTCACGTACTCACTTCTCCGCCCCACTGTAACCCCGCTTTCACACATGCATGCTCACATTTGCCAATATGATCACACAAATAGAATAGAAATGCTTACACGGTTTCCTTTTTTATTCTGAAGCGACAGTAGAAGTGTGACCGAGTGCAGAAGTGACTGTCCTTGGTTTAGTTAACTTGGCATCTTTCAGAATTTCCCTGGAAACACTACACCAGGCTACACTTTCACTGTGCACTATTCCTATTCACTGAAGGAGAGAATTATAGTATACAACACTCTCAACCAATGAAATGTGCTGTGTCCATGCTATCTGTCTGTCTGTCTCACAGCCACATAATTCACATATGGAATATTAATAGAGAATATTGTTTAACAGCATTGAACAGGTAATATTACAGTCTAAAATGAGAACATTTGGAATTCTATTCTCCATTTTACCTTAGCAAATGACCCCAGAAATCTCAATTTGAGTTTCATTGAAAGAATTTTAAGACAAACCCCTGAGATGAGTTTCATAAATACTGAAATATGTCTTAAAACTAAGTATTTTAGTTATGAAAGTTATCCCTGTGCTAATTAATGGGGGAAGGTAAATAAAAGACAGTCTTTTTCGACCCAAATACATAAAAGTGCAATTTTCAGCATTTTCTGAGCTTAGTCAAGTGATGAAATTAAATAAAACACTAAGGTTTGTGCTTTTTCTTTATTTCTTTACAGTGCCGATAAAAAAACGAGGTGATATCTGTACCAGACCTCACCCAATTCTCCCAAAATTGCTACGGTTTGAAGAGCGGAGGGTGAACAAGCTGGGCGGAGTGAGAGAGAGAGAGAGGAATGGATGGGAGTGGAGGAGGGACTTCCAGGTGGACGTGAGACTTCTCACATTCACTAGATGGGGCTTGGTTTAGTTCCTTTTTTCCCCTGTCCAGCCTCAAAGAGGTGAGTGTGCATCGGTAAACCTAAACCAGGCCCTGAATGTCATCCAATAACTGTCCCTGGAGTCCTGAACAGTCAGATCTCAGGTGAGCGTGCACTTATTAGCCGTGCTAAAAGATCGAAATGGACATGTCTTAACAGATTGGTTATTTCTATGTCTCCAAGCAAAACTGACTTAACACTGCCCTGTAACACTGAGTTACAAAACATCCAAAACTTGTCTTTGACTCTGACACACAGATAAGGACACTCGTCCATACAAATGCAGAAGTCATTGACGTACACCATTAAACAAAAGGACAAAAGGTTGATATTGCAAAAATTGTGGTGTTTCCGAAATGTGTATCTGTTCACATGTGGCCTACACTGTTAGAAATCGCTGTAGATTTAGCAGCACAGTACTGTAAAAACCTACAGTACAATACCAAATTTATACAATACAGTAAAATACTGTAATTTATATTGCATTCTGGGTCATTTTGACTTGGCAGGAATATTTTACAGTATATTTTAGTGTTGCTGTAACCTTGCTGTAGCCTGACTGTAATACATGGCGCAATAATACAGGACTGTTGTAAATAGCGCGCCACCTGATGTCACATTTTCACATCTAGTGAATTAGATGATGGTTTATTTTGACCAAAACTAAAGTCGATGCTTGTTGGAACTGTGGAAAGACAAACCGAGACCGTTTTGGTTTGAACGAAGCTTGCTTTACAATGGTATGCGAGGTAAATATGTTTGTCAATGGAGTCTGCTGGGTTTGAGGAGATCGATAAACGGTAGTTTGAGTTTAAACAAAAGGTGGATATATCGATAAAACAATTGTCTATCTCTCTAGGGATCCCTTTTATAATGTTGTCCGACGCGAGCCTGTCAGTGACAAACAGGAGCACTTTTTAATACATAACGTTACGGTGTGCAAAAAAATAATAATTTTGCAGGCCGCTTCACGGTCGCGGGTAATACTGGACAAAGTCTCTTACTTAAACATGGTTGAGAAATACAGTTTCACTTGCCAAGTAAGGGTCAGAGATATTGGTAACATTACAGGTTATTAACTAAATCGGAATTGATACAAATTATGATAATAAAAATATGATTAGTAGTAAATTACTTTTATCAGTTAACGTTACTAATGATCTATTAGGCAACAAAGACAAGTAAAATGCTTGCCAAAATCTTCAACAATGTTAAGCATAAGTTTTTTTTTTAGTAACTCTGATGTATTGTTGGAGTGTATGAAATACGCAGGCAACATTATATGTGATTTTACCCTATACATCAGGGTTCTTCAAATCTTTCCCTGGAGGTCCAATCTGCTGCAGAGTTTAGCTCAACCCTGATCAAACTCACCTCTCTGTGATATTCTAATGATCTTGAAGACTCTGATTATCTCAGGTGTGTTTGATTAGGGTTAGAGCTAAACTCTGCAGGAATGATCCAGATTGAAGGATGCCTGCACATTGTCAACAAGTAGGCTAACACATTATTGAATCAAATTGATTTGATTTCTTGCAGCTCTACAGTGTGGTCCACTTGTCTTTGCACCCT
Organism: Gymnocypris eckloni scoliostomus; assembly: GCA_027564155.1. NCBI lineage: Eukaryota > Metazoa > Chordata > Actinopteri > Cypriniformes > Cyprinidae > Gymnocypris > Gymnocypris eckloni. Next base: position 21,154,573 of record CM050432.1, on the reverse strand, counting down.
GGGAAGGGCAATGCTGTCACAAGGCTGTATTTGTAAGTATTATTAAATTAATTACTTTTTATTTACAGTTGAAGTTAAAAGTTTACATGCACTTTGCAGAATCAGCAAAATGTTAATTATTTTACCAAAATAAAAGGGCTTATCATACAAAATGCATGTTATTTTATTTATTTTGTACTGATCTGAATAATATATTTCACATAAAAGATGTTTATATACAGTCCACAAGAGAAAATAAGTTGAATTTATACAAATTCAGGTCCCACAAATTCTTGTTTTTTTTCAGGCATTTTTGTGTATTTGAACCCTTTCCAACAACTACTGTATGATTTTGAGATCCATCTTTCAACACCGAGGACAACTGAGGGACTCACAATTATTACAGAAGGTTCAAATGCTCACGGTTGTTCCAGAAGGAGCATTTAAGATAAATCAAGTTCTCTCTTAGGACATTGATTCCCAATCCAGCCCTCAAGATGCATGAGTTGGTTTATATTCTTGCACACTTGAAATGCTTTCATGGCGGTTAATTGTTGATGCACCATACTAAAATGTTTTAATACTTTTGTAAATATGTTTGGAATGTCTTTTGATTCGTAATATTATTCTGAATTATAGTAGTATCACAATTTTACAAACTATATGCATGTACTATTCCAACTATACAATACACAATAATAATGACTCAATAGCAAATTATAGTATAAACAAAATTACAAAGTACTGTAAAAATACAGTAAAATACTGTTTTATAGTTATACGTTACATTGTTCTACGTACTGTATAGCTGCATTACAGTACATTGCTTTAAAACAAAGTACAGTAGCTTGCTGGCAACCGTAGCCAGTAACTTACTGTAAAAATACAGTAAAATACTGTTTTATTGTTATACGGTACATTGTTCTACGTACTGTATAGCTGCATTACAGTACATTGCTTTAAAACAAAATACAGTAGCTTGCTGGCAACCGTGTAGCCAGTAACTTACTGTAAAAATACAGTAAAATACAGTTTTATTGTAATATGGTACATTGTTCTACGTTGTATAGCTGCATTACAGTACATTGCTTTAAAAAAATACAGTAGCTTGGCGCGTGCAGCCAGTAACTTACTGTAAAAATACAGTAAAATACTGTTTTATTGTTATAGACATTGTTCTTGATTGCTTAATACATTGCTACATTGCTTGTATACTGACATAAGTACAGAAAATACTGAATACAGGAATATTTTTAACCGCGTAGACATCTGACAGTGACCACAAAAGCTTCATTTTTCTTCAAAATGTACATGAAGAAATGTGAAACAAGCAAACAAACCTCTGCACACATGCAAAGGTTAATAAAAAAGGAATCACATATTTAGTGGTGTTTATTTTGATTAGGAAATTCTTCGCATTAATTAATGACCAGCTTGTGGAGGGAGAAGTATTTTAAATGTTTTTGTGAAGTGATGGAGATATAATATTTTTGGCTGATTTGATTTGATTGGATTTCATATTTCTGGCGGACGATAAAACGGGCAAGAAATCCCCCTGATTTACACTGCAGGAGCGACCCAAGCCTTTTCGAAAGGTACAAATATGCACCATTAAGGTATTAATATGCACTTTAAATACTAATATTTAGTTTGAGGTACTTATGTGCACCGTTTAGAGGTAAACAAGGTACAAATGTGTGTACCTTTTTTAGTTGTGCAAGCCAAGTGTACAATATTTAGTACTTCATTTGATTATTATATTGCTATTTTGTTCTATTGTTTATTTTGAAATGAAATAAAACGGTTCATTTCTATTTGCTTGTATCACTGAAAATAAATGCAGAGTCATTTGAATTAGACGACTCATGCGCTCCCAGTACATTTCCATGGCTCCTCTTTGGCGCTGATGTCATTGAGTGGACAGGAATCCGAAGGAGAAAAATAAACAAGTGCTGCATTTGCCAAAGTATTACATCACGATCACATGCTTACCACCATTGTTGGGCCAGAATTGGGGCGACAGTCCCTCTGTCATGAGACTTTTCAGAATGCTTGCAATAACAAAAATCAGAAATGCAAATAAAATTCAAAGAGCTATTAGGTATTTTCAAACAATTAAGTGGACTTCGCTTAGACAAAGCTAACGCTGTTCTCAATATCTTTCTTTGCAAAAATGAATAAATAAGAATAATTCACAAGATCATGCTACATCACTAGCCTAATAAAAGTGTTGTTTTATTTCACATGGAGTTCATATGCACAGCCAAACTACTAATTTTATCTTCGTAAAGCCTTTCACTCACTGAATAAAGTAACACATTAATAGCACATTTCTACAGTGACTAATTGAAAACTTTAGTATTCCTTACAGGTACAATGCATCCACACCACTAGGTGTCAGTATGAATCCCAAGATGACGGTCTTATCATCCAGTGCAACAAAAACATTTACTGAGAATACCTGAATATAATGCTACTGTGCCAGTTATTGTGTTACTGACCATGTTAAATGTACTGTAGAGCAATAGTTACCACAGTGAGTCACATAAAAATAATCTGTTTTGAAGGAAATGATGAAGATGTTTAACCATCAAGAGCTTCCTGCCATGATGTTCTGGTAAGTGTTCCCCTGGTGTTGCTATACAATGGTGTTTTTTAGGTTGTTGCAATGAGTTTAGCAATCTTTCTTTTTGCAAACTTAGCAAAAAGTTGGTTTCTAAATGTTTTAGATGTTGTAAGTGGTTTTCATGGTGTTGTCATGTGGTCTCTAAGGTGTTGCTAAGGTGAGTAGAGTGGTTTGTAATCCTGTTGCTAGTTTTAGGGTGGTCTGGTTGCTAAAGTATTACTGGCCTAAAAACGAACCTGCTCCCAATTCCCTCTTTCAATGTAAATCTATGGGAATTCTTTTTTTGGGGGGGGGGGCAGTTGCTTAGAAAAAAGTAATAGATCATTTCAAATGACCGTACTTTCCAGACTGAGATAAAAGAAGTTCAGAATGAGATCACCCGGACCTCTTTTAATATTACAAAAGTGTTTTAAATCCCAGTTTTAGTCATGGGTTGATCTGGTTCTCCTGTGTATCTTTTCATAAACATGTTTTTATTAGTGTGTGTGTATTTCTCCAGAGTTGCTGAACTGACCGACTAAGAATATTAGTTTTGTAGTTATATCCTAGCAAAGTATTGCAACAAGATGAGAGCACAATAAACTAGGAAGTTCCTGTTGCCACTTTTTGTGCCCTCTTTCACAAGTGGACACACAACCTTTTGAACCTTAAATGTAGAATTTCAAAGATAGAGATACAGATGTTTCTTGGCAATCCATGCCCTCTAATTCAGCTGACACGTATAGTAGTTGTCCTCCTTTGTATCATGCACACTCAATGTTAAACCTAATCCAGTTACCACAAAAACTGTAATAGATCACTTCCTATACAGTGCATGTCATACCTCGGCCATTGTTTCAGCCTTACAATAAAGACCTCACAGTCTGTTTTCTGGTTGTTATATATAAATCTGTAATTCCATTCAGCACCCTATGCTAGCTTGTCACATCTCCTATGCCACTTTTTCCATTTTCGTCTCGTATGATAAAATATTTTCTCATTTGAATGTAAGAAATCATGACTGAACAATTTAGTTGTGCTCAACTCTACAATGACGACTCATATGAAAGTGTCTAGCTGGATGAGTCATGCTGTTGTCTGCTCTTGACCCGGTTTACAGTAGATCTCATTACTTTGCCGACTGACCCTGACCCCCGTCTGGATTAACTTTCTCTCAATGCTGGACCCTTAGCCAAGCACGTGTGCATATACTCAAAGAGGAGTGCATGCCCATGTTCAGGTACAGGTGCGTGCAAATGCTGACAATGTCGCATGCAAATTGTGTACGTGACAATTTCAAATGGCAACCAATGTGCATTGAATCAAGCGGTCAAAATAAAGCTGCCCATTTATCCTGCCACTAAGCTCTAGATAGACAGATGATAGAGCGCTAGACTTATATATATATATATATATCTATATTATATTATATTATAATATATCTATATATATTATCTATATATTATATATATATATATACACACAGTTATGTTCATATATATATTTGGACACTGACACAACTTTCATAATTTTGGCTCTGTATGCCACCAAAATAGAATTAAATATGAAACCAGATGAAATTGACGTGAAGACTTTAAACTTAAATTCAAGGGGTTGAACAAAAATATAACACAATGCTTAATAATTACAAACATTGTTCTACACATTCCCCTCCATTTTCAGGGGCTCAAATGTAATTGGATAAATACAAGCATAAATAAAAGGATTCAAGATTTTATTCGTCACATACAGAATTTAACCAGCAGTGTAATGTAAGGTAACCAGCAGTGAAATGAAGAAATACAATGTACATTTATAATATTATGTTGAGAATCCTTTGCAGGCAGTGCCTGCATTAAGTCTGGAACTCATGGACGTCACCAGAGACTGGGATCAAGAGATTGACTCGGCCATTGCAGAATATTCCACTTATTTACCTTCAAAACTCCTGGGTTGATTTTGCTGTTTAACTGCAACTTGAATATGTTTTATGCTAAAATAATACAAATTGTGCCTGTGTCCAGAGACAGTATATGGACCTAACTGTAGATAAATAGACAGACAGACAGACAATACAGACCGATAGATATAACCGACAGATGTTGTCCCTATGTGACTTGTCACAAAACTCAAAGTACTTCAGCTGCAGTGACATGGCTACATTGTTTAACCTTGACCAAAGTGGAGTTACTTGTATATGTTTATGGAGTCTTTGAATATACAAATGGAGCAATCAGCCTACTTGGAAATCGGTCAATCTATGACTCTTTATACATGTGATGTCTGGTTAAGAGTGATTTGCTGGGTGTGACAGAGTTTGCATGAAAGCTCCGGACAAAGTACAAGCATTTACCCAAAGCATGTGGTTGTGTGACACTTCCAAACTGTTTTAAAGAGGCCTGAAAGTGCACATTCACTTATACATATATACACTTTGTTGCCAAAAGTATTGGGTCACCCCCTTCTAAATGAAAGGTTTGAATACTTTAGTAATTTCCATGAGTACAAATCCTAATGTTTATGCATATAATAATATTCTAGGGAATTGTGTGCTTCTAATTTTATAGCAAGAGTTTGGACAGGAACCTTTTCTATTCTAACATGACAGTGTCTCTGTGTATAAGGCAAGGATCAAGAGAAATGATGATTCAGTCAGTGTGGAAGAACTTGACTGGTCTGCAGAAAAGAGTCTAATCCCAGCTGAACACTTCTGGTGTGACTTTAAATGCAGACCTTTAGACAAAAACTCATCCCAAACACCAATGACTTGTACATTCATTAAATGGACTAAAGTACTGGGACACCAACTTCTTTAGAAGAAAGCAGCACTTCAAACTTGTGGCAACAGAGGTGGAAATACATTTTTAAGTACATGAATTTCTTTGTTGCCACAGTTTGCACATTATATATGTATATATATGTGTGTGTGTGTATATATATATATATATATAAACGTTCATAAGACAAGTGAAAATAAAGAGCAGACAGACAGCACGTGATATATATTCACTGCCATTTATGGTCTTACACCTGCATAGCATCATAGAGTGGACTGTGTATAAATGCAGGGTTTGGGAAATGTCACGAGGAAACCTGTGACCGTTTATACAAGTTCAAGGTGATGAAATGTGTTGTCTGAAGGTGAAAGATAAGTTAGTCTAGACATGAATCTGTCTTTGCGCCAGTCGACTTTGTGAATATGTCTGTCACTTGTCTATATGAATAAAATGCTAATCTTTAAAGAAGTAGGAGCTGTTTTGTACTTATTCTGGATGACCTGAAAATCACATGTAATAGTGTTATATCACAGTGGTATGGCACACTGACTGAGTCATTGTCCTGTCTGTGATGACTCAGTGCTCATGTGCGCTAAACATTTGTTCTCGTGCTTCCGGTCTTTCCTGTTTCATTCTGAAGGAAATGCAGACCTCTAGTGGACTTTTGATGCTATTGTGGATTGTATTGAATCTGTGTTCCACATATGGCTTAGTGTTTGAGTCGAATATGCAATATATAAATGTGCAAATGCGTGTTTTTCTAGCAGTGATTTTGTAGCCTATGTTGAGAACAGCCATTAAAACTTTATTATAGGCATAATTAGTAAATCTATAAAATGTCCTCCATTATCATTATATTTTTGGAGCTTCTGTGAACAATCAGGATAAAGCTACATTTGGTGTAAAATGAAAATTAGTTACATTATACCGTTTATTTGCCAAAATATTGGGTTCCTAATACTGATTTATAACCTTCTGATAAAAATCGCCAATAATTTGTCCCAAAGACCTCACTCAAGAAATAAGCTCTTCTGTGATGTTTATGGCTTTGCTGTAGCACAGTTTAATTTACTCAAGGTTTTATTGCGATTTTAATCTTGTATATGTTTTATTGAATTTTTTGTACAATCCAAGAACATAGAACTGAGCAGTTTTGCTACACAATGATATTTTACCACTATTCACAAAACAAAGCCTTCAGAATTCAGTATGGAGCACATAATAAAGTAGAAGATTATTAAAGATACGGACACCACAGTATATTCATTATTATAAAACACAAAATACATTTCATGATGCACAAACAAACACAAGTATATTGGTGTAATAACACTTTCAAACAAATACAAAAGTATATTAAGTACAAATTCAAATGAATCTCTATTGTCAAATACATAGTCTATATCTCCTCAAACTGGCCTGTGAATGAATGGTTTAAAATATATATAAATCTTTAACTGTCACATTAATAATGTCTACATTGTGCCGTTTCTATTTTGACACTGCAGATACTCCAGTCATTTTATTTCGTTTGTTCATTTAAAATAAAATGATTACAGTTCTACGTTTGACAGTCTGTATATTTAAGCAGTAGTGGTGGAGATTTGTTCTGTTGTAACAGTAAGAGGTGACAAGCCTCATTCACTTCAACTCCTTCAAAGATGAGGAATAAAAAACACTTTTGATTCTGTTTAATACGTTTGGAAATTGAAGAAAACTGAATTAGGCAATACTGATATTTTACCTTCTTATTTATGTTAGTTGTTGAGTCCCAGAACCAGCACATTATTATTTTGCTAGTTCATGTGTTTTTGTTTTTGCATTGTACCACATAAAAGGCAAGGAGGCACCAATAATATCACTATAACAATACAGACACCGCTGTGTCTTTTTACACCATAGCATTAATTGAGGTTGACTAGAGGCTGCTGTTATTCAGGTGAGTGTTTTTAGGTTTGGCCTTCACAGTAGTGTCTTTTGTTTGTTTGTGAGTCAGGGGTTCTTGAGATGGGTCATGGCGGGGTTGATGAAGGAGAAGTTGTTGAACATGGTCTGGTCCACACTGTTGATCATGAGACAGTCTGTGGCGGAAAGTCGAGGCTTCTCGTTTATGAACTCCTTATCGAAGTTACTACAGTCACTTGCTGATTTCTGTAAACAGAGAGTTGTGTCAAAGGTCAACTCTGTTCCAAAATATACAGCAGTGCTTTGCTGTTTACCGTAACTCAAATGGAGCTTCAAAGTTACTCATTTGAAATGACCTTTATCATTTCTCAATGTTGCACACCACAAAAGCACACTCAATGCTAGCATGTTGCTAAGCTAAAACACAACATTCTAATCACTCTTACACTCTATAAGTAAAATTGAGCTTGATTGAAATCTTGTTAGTCGTCTAATTTTTTTTACCTCCGTGAACAATAAACACTTTTTTTATTCCAGAAGTTCATGTTTCAATACATATTCCTTGCATTCAAGATACCAAAACAAACATATGAGGAACACGATCTTTACATGTTTGTTAGTTTCATCTGGAATTAGGAAGACCGATAAATCATTTCAAATAAATCTCATATATATTACATATATATGGGCCATTCTACAGAACTGGTGCATACTGCTGTCCCACAACCAAAAAAACACATTTAATAAGCAGTTATGTATTCTAATCTTAGATGTTTAGTAAGATCCTTTTGTTATCAATTGAATCCCACAATAATATTTAAAATATTAGTAAGCTTAATATATAAAATCATTATTTATTGGGTACTTTCAATTGGGAGGTGGCTGTCCCGAACCCTAACCCCCAAATTGCAATTTATAAAAATATTGATTTTATTTTTCCATTGTAGTTTTTAAAAGTATCTTTTTCATTCTTTTAAAAAGTGAATTTCAAAAAACATATTTTTTATAATTTCTTTGTAAATTGTGAAAAATTTATGTAAAAAAAAGTGTCCCGCATTTTTCACATCACTACCGAAACAGTATATTTTAGTCTATTGGCCGAGACTGATTTGAACTAAACCCATACATTTATGATCAGGAAATGTTCCTGTGTACCCTTCTCTCACAGCAGCAAGGTGTGAGTAGATAAGTCTCATCATTTTGAGTTAAATGTGTTCAAAAGTCAGACAAATCTGTGTAACTTTAAGGAACGTCACTACCGAACACCTTAAGCACACATTTTTGAGAGTTATTCCATAACCTTTAGTTTGTATATGTTTTATATACACTGCTCAGAACTGTGTTAGCTAACCATAACTGAACATGGAGTTTCAGTGATGACTTCCCAGTAGTGACATTGTTTTGAGTGTTATCATAGAGTTGTCAAGAACATGTCATCATTGATGACATGTTCCTTTGTAGACAAAGCATATTATTGATAAATGAACAACATTTTAGTACAGTTTAGGGATTTCGAATATTCGATTAGTCGATTTGTCATAGAATATCGATTTTGTTTCTTTTAAAGGTGTACCCACACTGGGTATTTTTTGAAATCTAAAGCCCTGTTCGTTTTACTAATGTGATCGCACCATGGTTGTTTAGCAGGCCCTGGCTTGGTTGTAAGAGGTGGGCCAGAGTACAGTTCAGTTGGACTCGGGCGGCTGTAGTGTCTAACGCGCGGATCACGGAACTTATATGCAGCCTGATTGCGTGAACAATAGACCTGTTAAGCAATATACAGTTGCTGGTCATATAATTAGAATATCATCAAAAGTTGATTTCACTAATTCCATTCAAAAATGAAACTTGTATAATGTATACATTCATTCCACACAGACTGATATATTTCAAGTGTTTATTTATTTTAATTTTGATGATTATAACAGACAACTAATGAAAACCCCCAAATTCAGTATCTCAGAAAATTAGAATATGGTGAAAAGGTTCAATATTGAAGACACCTGGTGCCACACTCTATTCAGCTAATTAACTCAAAACACCTGCAAAGGCCTTTAAATGGTCTCTCAGTCTAGTTCTGTAGGCTACACAATCATGGGAAGATTGCTGACTTGACAGTTGTCCAAAGACGACCATTGACACCTTACTGAGGCCAAGACACAAGGTCATTGCAAAAGAGGCTGGCTGTTCACAGAGCTCTGTGTCCAAGCACATTAATAGAGGCGAAGGGAAGGAAAAGATGTGGTAGAAAAAGTGTACAAGCAATAGGGATAACCACACCCTGGAGAGGATTGTGAAACAAAACCCATTCAAAAATGTGGGGAGATTCACAAAAGTGGACTGCAGCTGGAGTCAGTGCTTCAGAACCACTACACACAGACATATGCAAGACATGGGTTTCAGCTGTGATTCCTTGTGTCAAGCCACTCTTGAACAACAGAAGAGCGTCAGAAGCGTCTCCTGGGCTAAAGACAAAAGGACTGGACTGCTGCTGAGTGGTCCAAAGTTATGTTCTCTGATGAAAGTACATTTGCATTTCCTTTGGAAATCAGGGTCCCAGAGTCTGGAGGAAGAAGGCACAGAATCCATTGCTTGAGGTCCAGTGTAAAGTTTCCAGTCAGCGATGGTTTGGGGTGTCATGTCATCTGCTGGTGTTGGTCCACTGTGTATTCTGAGGTCCAAGGTCAACACAGCCGTATACCAGGAAGTTTTAGAGCACTTCATGCTTCCTGCTGCTGAACAACTTTATGGAGATGCAGATTTCATTTTCCAACAGGACTTGGCACCTGCACACAGTGCCAAAGCTACCAGTGCCTGGTTTAAGACCATGGTATCCCTGTTCTTAATTGGCCAGCAAACTGCTGACCTTAACCCCATAGAAATCTGTATTGTGAAGAGGAAGATGATATGACAGACCCAACAATGCAGAAGAGCTGAAGGCCACTATCAGAGCAACCTGGGCTTATAACACCTGAGCAGTGCCACAGACTGATCGACTCCATGCCACGCCCGCATTGCTGCAGTAATTCAGGCAAAGGAGCCCCAACTAAGTATTAGTACTGTACATGCTCATACTTTTCATGCTCATACTTTTCAAGTTCATACTTTTCAGTTGGCCAAATCCTTTCTTTGTATTGGTCTTAAGTAATATTCTAATTTTCTGAGATACTGAATTTGGGGTTTTCATTGGTTGTCAGTTATAATCATCAAAATTAAAGAAATAAACACTTGAAATATATCAGTCTGTGTGGAATGAATGTATACATTATACAAGTTTCACTTTTGAATGGAATTAGTGAAATCACTTTTGATGATATTCTAATTATATGACCAGCACCTTATAGTGAGAGGGCCATTTGTTTCAGCGTCCCAAACAATTCAAAATAATAAACCACAAAGTTAACAAAATGATGCACTCCACTGCGCTGACATGCGCTTCTGCCTCCTTCACGTGCTACGACATCCTGCGGTGGGGCATCTTGCAGAGGGGTGCGATTTTTGAATAGTAATTGAATAATACATCAGCGATTATCAAAACTTTTGTTTTGCCCATCACTATTATGCAATAGTTTTGGTATTTTAGTATGTTTTAGAACTATTTTAGTATGCGTGTAAAAATTCTTCATTTTAATCAATTTTTCAATAATAATCTGAATTTCAGAACATAATCTGAATCATCATCTATTCTGGGATTGCATTTTTAAAGATTCATGCAATCCGTTTTGGAACTTATGCATGAAAGTGGTTATCTTTAAAATGTTATCTAGTTAGGCAGCTCATTAGGTTTTGGAACAGAACAACAGTCTTTTAGAGGTGATGAACTTACCACAGTAGGCCTGAAGCGGCTCCACCTGTCGTTTCTCTAGTGCGATCCAGTCACGTCTCTAAAGAATGCTGTCGTATAGTTCCTTTCACCAGCCTTCGCTCTGGTTCCCGGACAAATAGCTAGAACCATTCAGAAAACCCATTTAACAGATTGAGACACACAAATCAGAGTAAAGCATTCTTCTATTTAACATTGACTCTGACATACCTTTATAAGAATGTCTCGTGTGTCTCTAGTTAACCAGCGTGGTAGCACGGGTCATCTGTCAATCGACTGAAACAGCTCTTCCTCATCCTGGCCATGAAACGGGACTGGCCAATCAACATCTCATAAAGAAGGACACCAAATGACCACCAGTCTACAGAAGTCCCATATTTCTGCCCAAGCAGAATCTGTGAAATATAGAGTACATTTTATTCATTGTTGTGTCCAATCATTGTTTACGTAAACAATTTAACTATAGTAAATATGGTAGCGATCCTCACCTCAGGAGCGATATAGTCTGGTGTTCCACAGAGTGCGTTCTAGCTTCTCCAAACATGTTCTCTTTACACATGCCAAAATCTGCAATCTTGATGTGACCATCCATGTCTAGCAATATGTTATCCAGCTTAAGATCTCTGTGGAGGCATATGCATATAAATTAGGGCTGTCAATCGATTTAAAATAATTAATACAATTTAATCATGATTGTCATGAGTTAACTCGCGATTAATGTTTTATATATATTTATTCTAAATGTACCTTAAATTAATACTTTTCAAGTTTGTAATGCTCTAATCAACATGGGCATGGACAAATATGGATGCTTTATGCAAGCGTATGTTTATTATTATTGAAACCATAGTCCACAGCATGAAGACTTGACATGTTTCAAAGGTCATAGATGTTTTTCAAAGAACTTGTTCATTTCTATTAGACACATGAAAAAAAAGAAACACCAGGTTCCCATTACTTCTCTTTCTTTTCAGCAATTTACTGACACAAACCTGTTTACATTTTTGCAGGACAGGGCAGCTCTTATTCTGAACAGGGAAAATGTACATAGCCTATAATGTTTATTATTACATTTGTTTGCCTCTCTGTGCCACATACTGTATTTTGATGCAGCTAAATTCTCAATAAAATAGTTTTCATTGATATATTTGACTGTTTCTGTTGTCAGACAATGGAATTAATATGAAATAGTGATTGAAACGCGACCCATTAAGACTACATAAGTAGTTCCCTTTAGAGGTAGGTGACAGTTGCGTGTGAATTAGCCTGCCTATATCTGCACGTCACTACTAAAAAAAAAAATTATACTTTACCCTTTTCTATATCTTCATCTTTCTCTTTCTCTCCTTTCCTTGCTAGCTAGTACTTATTTGAACAATGTCTGAGACTTGGTGTTACGAGCAATTCCTCTGTCTGTTTGCCTCTTCAAGATTAATCGCTTTATGTATTCCCCAATTGTAAGTCGCTTTGAATAAAAGCGTCCGCAAAATGACTAAATGTACAAACAATGACGATTTGAGTTTAATTATTTAAACAGTCATTTTAAATAAGTTTACAATCACCTTTTAAATAAGGTTTGGGCACTTTTTGGGGAAAAAGTAGCAAAGGGTCTGCAATGTTGCTAAGTTAGCAACACTGTGCATGTCTTTTTCTCCAACTATGTGTTGGGACTGCGTTCAAGCCAGCCGCGCTTTGAAAAACACGGTCAAGCCAGAAGCACACTTTTTCTGTTGCGCATGTAATCGTGCACTTACGGTACAGGTGCTGAAAGCAGTCAAAATGCATGTTATTAAACGTGTTAACTTTGACATCACTAATATAAATATATGGAAACACTGAAATATCTGTCTATCAACACCCTTTTAGCTCATACTTTATGTAATACAGTTTCCACAGTAGTGTATACCTGTACACAATGCCATTAGAATGTAGAAACTGCAGCCCACAAACGATCTCAGCTGCGTAGAACCTATCGACAGAGAGAATAGAGGAGGTGTAAGAGAGACAAACCCAGAGAAAAGAAGAGTAGGCAGAGTCTCAGCTTTTAAAATGTGTGGGGGCTGCGTATGAGTCTCACGTGGACCGTGGGAGGTCAAATCTGTGGCAGGTCTGGATGTGGAACATTAAGTCGCCCCCATTTAAGTACTCCATCACAAAGAAAAGATTTTCCTTTAGAGACCAATACAAAAACAGATCAGTTCAGACCGGTCAAACAAAACCGCATTCCTTCAGTATGCGAGAGTGACTCGCTGTGAAAGTGTGTGTCATGGGGTGGGGGGAATATCCAGAATCTTATATTGTAGCATTTCATGTCCACTACTTAAATTCATAGGCCTTGAACAAAAGTTTATAAACATAATACTATTCTATTAGTTATTCACTATATACAGTATTTTTACAGTATTACTGTATACTGTTGTCATTAATTACGCACCCTCATGTTGTTCCAAATCCATAAGACCTTTGCTCATTATCAGAACACACATTAAGATATTTTGATTAAATCCGAGAGCTTTCTGACCCTGCATAGATAGCAACGTGAAACATTATATGGCCCAGAAAGGTAGTAAGGACATCATTAAAAAGTCCATGTGACATCAGTGGTTCAACCTAAATGTTATGAACACTTGTTTACAAGCAGAGAAATGCACACTCGTGCGTCTTGCTACTCTCGTGAGAGCGTGTCGAAGACTGACACGAAAGAGAAGAAATCATCAAATAAAGTCATTTATTTTTGTTTTCCTGGCTTCATAATATTATGGTTGAACCACTGATTTCACATGGACTATTTTAACAATGTCCTTACTATGTTTCTGGGCCTTGAACATTTCAGTTGTGTTGCTGTCTATTCAGGGTCAGAAACTCAGATTTCATCAAAAATATCGTAATCTGTGTTCTGAAGATGATTGAAACCCGATCATATTTAAATAGTCTGAACGGCAATTTAACTACATGAAATCTGATTTGTGCAAATCCGTTTTGAGCTACAACAAAGGTCTTACAGGTTTGCAACGACATAAGGTTGAGTAAATAATGACAGAATTTTCATTTTTGGGTGAACTATCCCTTTAATGACCATTTCTTATTGCAGACCCTTATAAGAAATTCAACCAATTAAAAACAAATAAACCATAACAATGTTGTAAAAACCATAAAACAAAACAAGTTACATATCAAATATATAGCACAATCTCTACTGATTGACATTTTCCTATATGTCATACTGCCCATCCTTAAGTGTGTCAGGGGGTGTTACCTTGGTCTGGAAGGTGCAGTAGAGGTGTGTGAGGAAGGGGTGTTCCCAGGCCAGAGATAACACTCTCCTCTCCACCATAGTGCATTCAACGTCATCATCCATCAGAACTACATCTTTCTTCAGGGCCTTTACTGCAAAAAACTGCCCTGTGCCTTTCAGCTCAGCCAGGAATACCTACAACACACATGCACATAAGCAAGATTTATAGAGAATTACATGAGTATGCATCCAGAATGATGTTCCAAAATGTAGTTTAACAGGCTGTTGTCTTGTTCTGCCTAATTCAGATATTCCATTTATAACAGCGTTCCATGAATGTTACCAAAGCTAGTTCCTTAAATTATTAAAAACATCCATATCCAAATTAGCCAGGTACGCTCAGGACGCAGTCTTGCAAACAGTTACAATGTTTAGTTTCAATACGGCAAAGTTTTGCCAAGATTCTGTGTAATTTCCTGTTTGGCATCCTCACATTAGTATTCAAAGGTTATTCATTGCAGATTTGTATTTATATCGGTTTGACCCATGGAATCAAAGGATGTCTTGTTTCTAGGCCAGTCATTTCAAACGTAGGTAGGCTGTATACTGTAGTTTAAATGAAAATGCCCTGCTGTGATGTGTTTGCTGTGAGTTGAATATACTATTATTACCTTTCCAAAGCTTCCCTTGCCCAGCATCTTATGCAGAGTAAAATGATCTAGGTTGAACTTGTGGTGCTCTTTGCGTGGGGAAGCATACAGGGGTTCAGTCTGTTCAAGGCTTGGCCTGCGGCCCTCAGCTTGGGTTTCCCATGAAATACCTTGATGCTCTGTAGGGAGGAACCAAGAACAGTTTGGGTGTAAATGGATTGAACAGGACAGCATTAATCCATTAAATCAAACAATCAATCAATCCAACATCTAGTGAGTCTTAGTAAGGCACAATTGTAGGCACAGTAAGCATGCTTCAGATGCAAAGTCTGATCCAAATGGAAGATAATAAATTAAGATAAGTCATTCTGGCTATATGATAAGACTCTCTCACATATCTTTATCAGATCAATTCCAGAATGCTCAGTTATGGTGGATTATGTCAGATAACGTTACAGAAATGTACACCCATTACTGTAAAATATTCCACAGGAATCTACTGTTATTTGAGCTTTGAAACCAGCTCAGTGTCTACTTCCTTTCGATCCTTACCTAGTTCCTTATAAGCTTCTGGTAATTTCTAGAGTGGGCATGTTTCGTTAAACTGAAATAATTTTGATCGTGTTTAAACTCAAGAAATGGCCAACTCCCAATGCAGCGTACTTAACACTGAACTCTGACCTAGAATGACTTCCCGTCTCTTGCTACTAACGAAAAATGTATTTATTATATTAATTACTTTAGAAAGCTATAGAAATGTTATCTAAATAAGTGAATCTTTAGTTAGTAGTAAGTTTGACCCTCAAATCTGTTCAGAATTGTGAATATGTTGTTTTGCATATGTTATATTTACCTTTGCGTGGTAGAGGTGGTGCAGGCGTGAGGGATGAAATTGGTAAGTGGCCTGAAGGCTCTCTAGTGACCCCTGCCTGACTTACGCCCACTGGACCCTCTCGACCAGCAATCTCAGTATCCCGAGAGCTGCGAGCCTGCTATGGAAAAGAAACACACATCAGATTAATTAGCACCACATGATAATCTAGGTCATTCATGTCATGTATACTATGTTGAGTTAGACAGAAAACATACAATATAGCATTGCTAGACGTGGTCCTATTATGCATAACTGTTGAACATGCTGTTTTGCTTTATTTTCTATTGCGTTGAGCTCAGTGAAAATTTTCATTCAATATGGCGGATGTAAATTGTTGTTTTACATGAACTGGTCTATTTTGCCCAATATTTGTGTGATTTTATTTTGTATGTTTATTAAAACATGACATTGTTAGCTTAGCAACATGCTAATAACGAACTCCATTGGAATAAAATGTGCATGACAAGTCTTGTGCGGCACCATTAGTGTACTGGTTGAGTGAGTGGATTGTAAAATAAATAGTTCAATAACTTATGAAAATTCTGTCATTTACCCACCTGCAATTTGTTCAAACCCCATGAGAGTTTCTTTCTTCTGTTAAAAAGAATAGATATTTTGAAGAATATGGGTAACCAAACATTTAATGGTTTATCACTTAATTTGTAGGGGGAAAAATACTATGGAAGTCAATGGTGACCAGAAACTTGGTTTGGTTACCCACATTCTTCAAAATATCCTCTTCTGTATTTAGCAGAAGAAAGTCATACAGGTTTGGAACAACTTGACGGTGAGTAAATTATGACAGTATTTAATTTTTGGAGTGAAATAGCCCGTAAAAAAACATTGCTTCCCATTAAGCTCGTAACCAACTCCAGTACTCAAGGGGGCGATAGTTACTTTTAAAAGTCAAATTGAAATGCCATTTAAACCGATGTGCTGTTAGGTAGCTTTCTATAGAGTGGGGGAACTATAACGTCACTCAGGCTGTTAGCATGAAACTGGTTCCGTCGACAAAAAGCCAATAGGATTTTTGCATAGGCTTTTGGATTATCGAAAAAAATTATCTCAATCAAAGTTCATGAGACTTACATGTTTTGTATGGTATGAACCCAGAGTCTCCATATCAGTAAGTGATAAAACAAGCATCTTCCATCTGAAGACTTGTGTTGCATTTGGGCAAAGTAAAAAAAAACAATATAAAATGTGGGAAACTATTAATTGGTTATTCTACAATTAATTGTACTATAAATTATACTACAGTTGGAAATTACTGTAAATTGATAAACTGTTCTGATGTTGAATGTCTCCGACAGTGCCTGTAGTCGCATTTAGCAACTTGATTGCAACGGTCTTTTTGTAACCGATTTTAAAAAATTCACGAGAGGGTGTAACTTGGTGTGCTTTGTTGAAGAATAAAATGTGAAAGCATGTTAACCACAAACCTTGTTTTAGGAAATTTTATCAAACTCTCATTAAAAAACATAGACTCTGGGACGATGGAGCAGGAAGTGCTAACTCGCTTCCAGGTTCGTAACAAAGGTTCGCTTCCAGGTTAAGTGACCATAGTTCCACCACTCTATTAACATGTCTACTCTACTAACTTGTCATCAAGATTCTTCTCAAACTGCACGTATAAGAGACAACCAAATGTCCCGTCATATTTGGGCAAAAGCCACTCGAACCCTTTACAAAGACTGCCTAAATAAATATTTTGCCCTCAAGCTAAATTACTGAATGTAATTCAATCGAAATGACAGGATATCATCCAGTAAAATTTTGCCATACAAAAGTAAGTGGCGTGACATTTGTTACATGCTTGTGTCACCCTAATGTAGCATCTGTGGTTCATAATATGTGTCTTCCAACCTGTTGAGTGCTCTCAATCATAGCCAGGGCCTCTGCCATTAGCTTCTGGTTGACGCCACAAAGGTTTGCTACTTTCCTTTGACATTTATGGTGAACGTTCATGCCACACTCTGCAGTAAGAAAAATCAAAACATTAAACTGAAATGTATGTTTAACATTTAGAATTTTTTTTTATATATAAAACAGAGATAAAAACTAAATTTCAGAAACACTTGTATTCCTTAAAACAGCATTGTCCTAACATATGTATGTATTTATGTTAGTGTTGTACCATCTCATTTCTCATTTAATAATTACATTTAAACACATTTTATATAGAATATTATAGACATTTACTTCAAAAACACTTTAAAATGGATAAAACACAGAATGACCCTGAGACATTCATAGTTGGCATGGTTATGTAATGAATCACCTTCACATTTAAGGCCCTGCCGACAAGACCCCACAGCAAGGTTCCACAGTGCTCACAGAACGTGGGGCTTATGTAGTTATTGACTTTAAACCTGTGAGGCATGTCAATCTTAAAACGTTCCTTATGGATCTGGAACACACACATACACACAGATTTAGTCTGGAAAACACACTCACACAACAGGTCAACAAGGAAAATGTCCAGACCACCATTCGTGATTTTCAGTGTGACTCTGTAAAGTGTGGAAAGACTGTTTTGTGATGTCTACCAATTACTGAAAGAGGAAGGAGTATGCGACAAAAAGATGATTCATTTTCTTAAATATTTAAAATGATGCAATCATCTGCAATTACTAAAGCTTTTCTGAATCTATAATTAGCCTAAAGTTGCACAAAATGTCTAAAGGTCTCTGACTTACTGTAAATTCAGGGCACCAAAACCCTTTTGAGGAAAAAAACTAAACACTTTGTGTGCTTGATATGACTGAATTAAAGGGTGATGAAAAATAACTTTGTATTTACCATGGTTTCTTTACTGTTTACTGCTGAGCCTGTGCATTTGGCGATGACTTTGTCGATACACTTTTTATGGATGGCAGCATTGCATTCTGGGAAAATAGAGAGAAGTGTGTAGGAGGAGTCCTGACACTGATTTAATGGAAACTTGTATAGGAACTGGAACAGCAATGAGGATGTGAAAAAAATGACTTACGCCGACACTGATATCCTTGTTTATTCAGACCCCTGAAGTAGGAAAAGAAACCATTAAGAAAATATGAATGGATTATATAATTAATATGCAGTGCTATTTTTCTTGCATATACATATACAAATATATATTTTTCACAATTATACATCATACATACGGTGGCCCAGTAGTGCACAACACAACGAAATATCCACAACACAATGGAAACAAGTCGCAACATAATGAAATTAGCACAACAAAACGGAAACAAGCAACTATGTAATTAGCACAACACAACGGAAACAAGCCGCAACACAACAAAATTAGCACAACACAATGGAAAAAATACACAAGACAATGGAAACAAACTGCAACACAACAAAATTAGCACAACACAATGGAAAAATACACAAGACAATGGAAACAAACTGCAACACAACAAAATTAGCACAACACAATGGAAAAATATACAAGACAATGGAAACAAGTCACAAAATATAAATTTGATGTTGAGTAAAGTGTATTACATTTAGACTATGTTAGTATTTTTTTTGTGTTGATTCAATGATCGACTGATATTTTATAGAAATAACAATTAAACAAGTTCAACTGTTCACAGTTTATCAGAGCAAAGTATTATAAAGAAACTTTTTTGTTTCTTAAGGTCATTGCACATTGAGTCCGAATTAAATAATGAATAATAATTTGCACGTAAAAAAATTAAAACGACCTCCCATTCTGTCAATCCCATTAACACACGGCCTCTGAAACTTTCATCCGTTAAAAAACCATCGGATCAGATTTGTCTTTATAATAGGGAAATTATTTTGGCTGCACTGCTCAGACACAATAGTAAAGCCAACATGACAAAGAATTGTGATAAAATCGTGAAATTGTGATATTTCAAAAAAAATAGTGATATAATATTTTTGCCATATCACCCACCCCTACTGTTAGAATAACACTTTAAACAAACATTAACAGTATTACAGCACTTATAAATGTAGGTCAATAATTATAAATTATAAATGTAGACTACTAATACATGTTTAGTATGTTAACTTTACATTATGCATTAAACACATACATAACATTAACCAAGATTAATAAATAATATATATATATGATGATCATTCACTTTTTTTGAGTCTGGTTATTTGTCACCTATGGTATTGCTTTAGTATTGATACCGAGGTATTACATTCTGGTATCGTATCGAAGCCAAAATTATGGTATCGAGCCATCCCTAAAATGGACCAATAGATTAATCCATAAAATTCCACCTCATATTATTTTACGAATGCTGTTTCATGTTAAATCTACAGAGGACTGTAAAGAAGAGGACTATTTTTTAAGAGTTTTGTTTTAATATATAAATATGAGACAGTGCATAATACCAGACAAACTCCTTGCAGACTGAACAGAAAGTCGGCTGAGGGAAAAAGGTGGCGGTAAACTCGTGACATTTGACCACGTGAACTTTGGCCTGTTTGATGGCTCCTCGTCTGTGATGCAGGGCGAACACCCCTTCTTTTTCCTGTTCGGCTTCTCCATTTCCTTCTCCGTGACCTGCAGCATCTAAGAACAAACAAGATATTTATGTCCCCTGATCCCATTTTGAAAACCCAACCAAGCTCCATCAGTTCATGAAAACATAATAACAAGTAATGATGCTAACATTAATCAGTGAGAGATTGTGTGTGGATCTGAATTAGAGAAATACTCACCACTCCTCTCCAAAAAATACCGCGCTTCCATCAATAAGCGACCCTGTGGCTTCAGTTCCACCTATATTACAAAAATAAATCAACTATTTCAATCTATGGAATCTGATGGGTGCAAAAAAAACACAAATATAGAGAAAATCGCCTTTAAAGTTGTCCAAATGAAGTCCTTAGCTATGCATATTACTAATCAAAAATTAAGTTTTGATATATTTACAATATGAAATTTACTAAATATATTCATGGAACATGATCTTTACTTAATGTCCTAATGATTTTTGGCATAAAATAAAAATTGATAATTTTGACCCATACAATGTATTTTTGGCTATTGTTACAAATATAACCTGCGACTTATGACTGGTTTTGTGCTCCAGGGTCACAATTATGTGTGTACTGAGTATATTATGTATATATAAAGACACACACACAGTATATATTTTGAAAACATTTACAGGTATATATTTACATTCATATAATTTATATTATATGTAATATATTAAAAATACATATTTAATTAAATATATGCATGCATACCTGTGTATTTGTATATACATAATAAATATACACAATGCACACACATATATTATGTACAATTTTTTTGGGGGGGGATGCATTCAAGCACAATTAATCGTTGGCCAGCACTAATGTATTTTTATTTATTTAGTTTAGTGTTTTAATTCACCCAAAATGAATACAAAAAATAAAAAATGACAACAAAAAGGTCAAGCTAACTCAATGGTCAATGACCTGTATCAGCACTGGTAGCACATTTGTTTCCATGTTTCTTTCTCACCCAGATCTCCAGTTTGCCGTTCTCTTTCTTACAGCGTGAAGCGAGGGTGTCGAGTTGAACAGTAGCCTCCGTCTTTAGCTCAGCCGTCCTGTCCTTGACCACCACATGCATTACTCGTCCTCTGTGGACGTGAGCGTCAAACGTGCTGTTCCAGGGGGGATACATGGTGGGCCGCTTCTGTTTGTACACCTGACCCTTTTCTACAGAAACACAAATACATCTCCAAACCAGTTCCACACCGCTGAGAGTTTGACTGGACTAGGCTTTAAAAGTATCCGCACATGTAAATCACTTCATTTATGTTACAGCATTGTAACTGGATTTACCGGATCGGAAACTAATACAATGTTAAAGTCAACATGACATTTAAAATCAGGTCGGTTTTTTTTATTACCCTGATACTGAGAAAATTGCCTTTAAAACTGCCCACATGAAGTTCTCAGCAATGCATATTACTGATCAAACATTAAGTTTTAATATATTTATGGTAGGAAATTTACAAAATATCTTCATGGAAAGTGATCTTTACTAAATATCCTATTTTTAGTAAAAATTGATATTTTTGACCCAAACGATGTATTATTGGCTATTGCTACAAATATACTCCAGCAACTTAAGACTGGTTTTGTGCTCCAGGGTCACACATTTACATGCACGGATGTCCATTTGTTTATTTATTGGTTGAATTATTTTGTTTCACTTGTTGTTAAAACAGTTTACGGCTTGCAAACACTTTCATTTAATGTATAATTTGACATTAGACGCATAAAAAAACTGCATTCGGTTTCTCTGACTAGTACTTGACAGTGAAGATGATTCAAAAGCGTTTGAGACTGACTTGACACTTTATATTTTGACAGGTATGTGTGGTTGCGGTTGGTTCTAGAGAATGAAACCAAAGGGGTTGCTGGGAAAGCCTTGTGTCTTTGGTACTGCTCAGTGGCTATATTTGAGTAATATGCATGCGTGTACAACTGCTTATCATTTCATCTGATCTGATTTACACCCACATTTTACCAGCTATGGACATCCTTGCAAGTCAAAATATGGTGCATAAAAGTTATCAAAAATGTGCATAGTCGGTGAGTTTAAACGCAGAAATAGTTACTTTCATATTGATTTATTTAGTTGATTATAAGTGGGCGATGTTCTGATTATTTGCAGTATAGAAATAGTGAAGCATTGCAGTAATTAATGCTGTTAAAGGAATAATAAAACGTCACTTGCACGTCCATGACAGAAGTAGTAGTGTTTGATTTATGAATGAATGGCTTTTAAATGAACTAGTTGAGCCAGTTCTTAAATTCATAACTCACTGAATCAATTATATAATATAATATAGCGCTCAAATCCTACAGAAATGTATGATAGTTTTAATTGTCTTTTCCATTCTTTTAAAACTTAAAGGCAACTGTTCACATTCGTTTTATTTGCTTGGAAAATGATGTCCAGAAAATCTTTTTAAATATATATAAAGACGGTCATTTGGGTTTGGAACAATACGAGTGTGAGTAAATAATGAGCGAATTTAAATTTAGCATGAACTACTTCTGTAGAAATCATAGAGTTTAATAAACACAGTGCCTACATATAAAACATTTCGACAGCATCTGCAAAACATTTTGAATTTGTGCATATTTGGTCGTCAAATGCTATTAGACATAATAAAAACCGGTTTGGTTCCATGTCTGTCATCATACACAGATGCTGAATAGTCTATTTGTGGAATGTGTGTGTGATAGAGGTATAGGTTTGCTTTATGAATCACAACCCAGAGTGTGTTTAATAGGAAAGAAACCGATACATCCTTGTTACCGATAATGATGACACTTATGACACACACTTCCCTTAAGACAAGAGTTCAGACTAACACACAAAACATCCAATGAAAGTATATTGTGTTACCAATTTTGACCAGACACACTTTCTCTTACTGAAAACGGAGTAGGTTGATCTTGTGGGTGTTTCTTCCACTATGGGCAATTTCGTCTTTTTGAACTTATAGTAAACAAACTTTATTAAAATAAAAACATTCAAATGTTTCTTTAACATTGATATTTAAAAAAGTAACACTTTAACACATGCATGCATCACAGGAGAATTCATTTATTGTTTTGTTTTATTTTCTTAAACAATTGTTTATTTATTTATTTTTTTGCATTATAGCATTTTATGTATAATATATGCAATTAAATAGTATTTTTAGTCTTTTTGCATTATTAGCCAAAATTTCAGCTTGACGCACCAATTAAAATGTTCCGTTTTTAAAATCATATTTACCTTGGTTTTTCTTTGCATGATTCATATTTAATTATCAAACACTGTTGTCTAATTCATAACTAAGTACAGTAACAAATTAGGGGCAAAATAGTTGCTTGTTGTGGTAATGATACCAGAGTTGAGTTATATTAATTTAGATTACTATAGTTTTAAATGAAAATGTAATTATTAAAATAATTATTCATATTTTTATCAACGGATGTTAATATTTTAAGCATTTGATACTGATAGATTTTCATATTTTAAGATTTAAAAGTGGTACAAGGGTAAAACTATAGAAACAAAATATAGATTAAACTATAAAGATAAAAATTAAAATCTATATCGTTTGAAATTTAAAACAAAACATAATGGCAAAAAACTAAAACTGAATGCATGGTCAAATTTTCCAAGACCATTTTAATGTAACTTTTATAACAAAAAGTGATGCTAAAAAAATGAAATGCCCATAACTAAAGAAACTACCCCATGCTGTCTGTTGTCTATCTATGTTATTCACACTTTCATGGTAAACTCATATATCTGAAGCAAAAGTCCTTCTTACCAGTCTCCACAGCCTCTTTCATGTAGACAGCACAGTATGGATTGATTACTTCTTCATGGTAGGCAAGGCCAGGGTCCATCTCGAAACTCGAAAAACCAATCCTCAGGAATGGAGACATGACCGTAAACTCCCAGATCCAACAGCAACAGCCTCAGATATACAGGTTCCCTTGAAAGTATGGTGGGTAATTCCAGAGTAAGGATCTTCTGTCCAGTGATGCACTCCTATTTCGCGTTTGTTTTCATGTTTGTGACGTCCGATGTATGGGTTTCGGATCTCAAGCGGCTCAGTAGAGGGGCAAGCGCTGTATAGTACAAGCCTGGAAGGGCTCCGTGGCATCCAAAGTAATAGTTTTTCAATTGAAGTGTTTAAATGTGTTCTTTGTCAGATCCGGCTCTCTTTCCACTGTTTTAGAAGGAATGATGTTGGGATGAAACGGTCTACAAAAAAACAGAATCAAATATAATAAATTCAAGTAAAGTACAACAAAACGGAACTAAAAATAGTATGTTAATAAAAAATTACAATAATATATTTATATTCACAGAATATTAGTAAATTAATAAAAAGCCATAGTATATTATATACAGTATATTAGCAGGTTTAGCAGAAGAAAATAATTGCGAGCATTTTATTTTAAGTTTAATAACATTAGCAATTAGTACATTCAGTATTTGACACTTTCATTTTTTTATGTTCATATACATCGCTAATTCGTTCATCATTGTTAATAAAGTCACATACTGATGATACTATTCAATTAAGTTTGCTTAAACCATTAACTAAAGCTCAGATGAAAGAAGACATACACAACTCGGTTGTAAGGATCATTCTGACATGCGCTCTGTCAAATGGAAACACAACTCAAGTCATGCTTTAACTTCTTTCCATACTACACATGCCCTTCAAATGAACATGACACCAATTTACACCATCCGATAACACTTAGCATGCCATAAACTAAGCAGAAAACACACTGACTTGTTAAACAGTTGAACCACAGGAAACACTTAGAGAGTGCTTACCAGTTGAAAGCTGTAAGGTAACTGGTGAAGGGAGAGAACCAGAGAAAAACTATTAATAGATGTGAAACTCAAAACTCCCATCCCAACAACCTGCCAGGATTCACTTCCCCGCTGAGTCACAAACATACAGTACGAACACACACGTCACGGTCACACATTTATACTTTGTGCTCAGACTTGATGTGTATGTTGTAGTGCACAGTATTCAAGCTACAAAATAGAAACCAAACTTCTGCAAGAAAATGTGAGTGGCACTAACTCACCGCCACACGCTGAAACAAAAAAATACAATTAAAAATCATTAACAAAATATTCTGCTTAAAGGTACAATATGTAAGATTTCGCCACTAGAGGTCACATGTTCAAAACAATAACAAAGACGAAGCTTGATGATGCTGTGAAGACGGTGGAACGATGGGAGATGTTGTTTTCACAATAAAAAAAGAGTTTTCACCATTAATTAAGTAATGAGATTCACGAATCACGTTCACGGTTGAGGTAATTAATTAACTATACCTTCCACAGTTATTCAAACAGCGAATAAATTCTACAGAGAAAGCGAGCGAAGAACATTTACATTGTCGAACATTATGACTGATTTCTGGAGTTGGTTCACCTTCCGCCTATGACAACATGTATAACATACTAGTTTTTCTTTAGCTCAAGTGTCTCAAAACTTTGGCTTATAAACTCTCTTTCTTGCTCTAAATGTGTTACTGCCAAGTATTTCCTGTCGTTTGACTGACAGCTCAAACCGCACTTCCTGCATCATTGAAGGACTGTAGCCCAGATAGCAAGCTGCTGCTCTTACCTGCCTCTGCTACCAGGATAGAGAGAAAAGACAAACAGCAGACCGATAGAAAGAACACAGCTGGACATAGACAGACACTTTAATGTCAGAACTTTATAGTAAGTCTTTATTGGCTCTGAACGTGATATTTCATCAAACAGTGTGTGGGATCAATACTGACTCCAGAGTTGAACTATCCAGCTTGTGCAAGCTGCAGGGGTGGAAGAAGTGTGAGATCAAACCACAAACGCCTCCATTGAACTCACAAACACTGGACTGGACTACAAATACATTTGACCTTTCGCAAGCCACACGGGAGGTTAGACTCATGAGGCTTGTTAAAGGAATATTA
Source organism: Gymnocypris eckloni scoliostomus (assembly GCA_027564155.1). Taxonomy (NCBI): domain Eukaryota; kingdom Metazoa; phylum Chordata; class Actinopteri; order Cypriniformes; family Cyprinidae; genus Gymnocypris; species Gymnocypris eckloni. Next base: position 21,128,246 of record CM050432.1, on the reverse strand, counting down.
AATGTTCAATACTTAAGACTCTGGGGCTCAGTTACCACAGAAAATCATTCTCTACTCTGGGCCCTATTTTAACGATCCAAGCACATAGTCTAAAGCGCACGGCGCAGGTGCGCTCAGGGCATGTCCGAATCCACTTTTGCTAATATAACGACGGGAAAACGGTCGGCGCGCCATGGTCTAAACGGGTTGTCCCTATTCTCTTAATGAGTAATGGGTGTTTTTTGGGGCATAACGTGCAATAAACTATCTCATCATTCCCTTTAAGAGCGAGTTGCCATGGCGGATTAGCTATTTAAACGGCGGAATTTTAAGGTGCACAGACTGAACGCGTCTCCAGCTCATGCGCGAGCACATATAGGTAGGCTAATTCTGATACACGCAATGACTATCCATTATGATATGTATGACATTTTTATATGTATGTAGCCTACACAATAGGGATGCAACGATTATAGATTTTATTGGCATGATTATAGAATAAGGAATAATCCAACCTGGTCTCATAAAAATACGTACCTCTGTGCGACACCATTTACGCATCTTACTGCACGCCGCCGGTTTCAAAGAGAAATGTCCACTGAGTGGCGTTAAAACACAGGTTAAATACGTGAAACCTGGCACGTTTTTATCACGTAGATATAGGTACATATTGCTGTGTTTTTATTACGCTGCTACAGAAACGTATTGCGGCGGGTCAGAATTCAAATATCTGGGGTCTGTCCCTAAAAATTTATGCTCTATCGTGCCCTACACCAAACCCAACCCTAAACCTACCCGATAGTGCAAAACTGATATAAAAACATATTTGTTGATGCAACCGTGCCATTTCAACTTCCTTATATGCAGATTTGAACTGCTTTGTCGAACCGTGATTACATTACATGAGATTCGAACCGGAGTTCCTCGCCTCCCATGAACATGCCCATGAGCTACCGAACAAACTATAGTCTATGAAAACCCATAGATATGAGGCTGAATTTATTCCGTGATGCTAATGTTCAAAAGCATCATTTTCAAATCTTCCAGCTTTTTAATATAGTTTTGAAGTCGTAACATGATATTTTTCAAGTAATTGTGTGAAAATTATGCTTTATTAATTAAAACTCTGTAAATTTGTGTGAAAAGGAATAAAGATGTCAGAGTTTTACTGCCTCTAGTGTTTACTTCAGTTTTGGAAACTGCAGTAATATATAGTTATTTGTACATATTTTAGTCTCCAAGCCTGCATTTATTTGATCAAAAGTACAGCAAAACAGTCCAATTTTGAAATATTTTTACTATTTCAAATTACATGATAAATATATTTTATCATGTAATTTATTCAAAGTGATCTAAAGCTACATTTTCAGCATCATTACTCTTCAGTTTCATGTGATCCTTTAAAAATCATTCTAATATTCTGATTTGCTGTTAAAGAAACATATAAAACAGTTAAGTAGATTTTTTTTCATGATTCTTTGACGAATAGAAATATCCAAAGATCAGTATTATAACCGTTCAAAAGTAAAATTGTCAGTATTGGAAAGAAATTATAGAAATGAACACTATTATTTAGCAAGGATGCTTTAAATTTATCAAAAGTGATGATAAAGACTTAATGAATGAAGAATTTATAATGTTACAAAAGATTTCTATTTCAGATAAATGGTGTTCTTCTGAACTTTAAATTCAAAGAAATCTGAAAGCAATTTTACGCCGCTGTTTTCAACATAATACTACTAATACATGTTTTTGAGCAACAAATAAGAATATTCGAATGATTTCTGAAGGATCATGTGACTGGAGTAATAATGATGCAAAAATTCAGCTTTGAAATCACATGAATAAATTACATCTTAAAATATATTCAAATAGAATATTAAATAGAATTAAATAATACAAAAATCTGAATGTTACTGTTTTTGCTGTACGCTGGATCAAATAAATGCAGTTAGTTAGCAGAAGAGCAGTCTTAAAAAAGATTAAAACGTATTGTTAGATTTTGACTGGTCTGTGGTAATTAAAATCGGGCAGGACATCCAAACTGTCACCTATCATTCATCAACCTCAAATATGGCTTTTGATGAAAGATGTATGTAAGCAACTTTACATGGCGCTCAATATGATGTTAACCTAGAGAAATGCGCTATTGAAGTGTTTGTGTGCGTCTTGAAGCAGGAAGGCTACAAACACCCAATGCACTTGCTCTTACATCTCCGGTCATTTTTGGTCATACAGATAAAAGTAGCCTAATACATCTTTAGAATCTGTAACACATCATCGTTTATGCACTCAGAATAACTGAAGTGTGAAGCAAACAGGACGCTTTAGGTCTCATGTGAACTTGAGAATTCATTCCTGTCACCCTCTGCTTGAACCTGTGTGTATGCCTAACGTTACTGTGAAATTACCACATCAGACGTGACTGTTCATGGATGCAGCTATGAAGCGTCAGTTTGCTTCAGGAAAATTTATTTTAAAGCTTCCGCAATGGAAACTGTAAACAGTTCATCACGACCTCTTGTGTATCCCACAGTTCAAAATTCATGTTTAACTGAATAAACAGTTAGTAAACACAAGTACATCTTATTGAAAGCTTTTCATCACCAATTATGATAGAACAGCATCTTCTCAAGCAGTTTGTGATGCATTTGGAAACAGTGAAGAGATGAGCCCCTGGTCATCGCCACCTGGCTTGAGAAACCCGTTTCAAAGACTTACTTCATTAGCCATTATTTGGGTAGACATATTCTGAATGCCTTGATTCAAATGAGCCATTTTAAATAGATTAATCTAGATTAATTTCAAAATTAATCTAGATTAATCTAGATTAAAAATCTATGCCCGCTAATTTAAATAGAATTAAATAGTACACATCTGAAGTTACTGTTTTGCTGTACTTTGGATCAATAAATGCAGGCTTGGTGAGCAGAAGAGACTTCTTTAAAAAAAACATTCAAAATCTTACTGTTCAAAAACTTTTGACTGGTAGTGTAATTAAAAGAGAACAGCCTTAATAATTGACTAGATGTTTTGATAAAGTGGGTTCTCCTCACTCTCTAAACCTGCTTCTGCCTTATCTTCAATGGAAGTATTAGACATTTAATTTAATATCATACAAGATAGATGTATATTATATACTAATAAACAGCCATTTAGAACTACCTTTTGGCAACGTAGGCCTAATCACTAACTTCTGGCGTTGGAGTGATTAGCCAGGCTGAGGCCGCCATATAGGCTCACTTGGATTGGAGAATTAAAGCTTCAAACTGCTAAATATTCTATATGATGATTTACCTGCTGGCTTGCTGGAGATTTTAATTCTGCATTTAAGCCTCCTTTGCTATTTTTTCACAAAGTGTGCCAACAGAAAATTGTGCTGAACACTCACTCTTAAGAGCTTAACAGTTGGAGTAATTTGTTAGACATTTTAAGAGTGGATATTCTGTACAAGAAGAGCTCCGCTTTTAGAAGACTATCACAATTACTGACTCACAAACTACAAATTAATAATACAGCAGATCAACCACTCAATCTGTAAGATGGATTGCAAAGCATCTATCTGTTGAGCTACAAAGGAAGAACTGAGCTTCCAGAGAGAGGGCACCAGGCTCTGTGTTGAAAAGTGGTGGGGACAAAAGATCAGATGAAAAACACTCAGCAGGACGGGAAAATAGAATAGCGATCAAAATGGGCATAAGCGTGAAGCCAGTCGAAGGAAGGTTACAAAGCACCATAGTCGACTGCATGTAACAGTCCCTGCAACACCAGCTCAACTGAACAGTGTTCTAAAGCACCATACTGTAGAAAAAGCAGCGCGTTGCAATGATTACAATGAAATTCATTACATATGTAAAAGATGCTCATAAGCTGCAACATATCTGCATCAAATAACACCAGATAAAATTAAAACAATGTGGGGTTTGCAACTCACATGCAGTTAGAGAACCAAATCCACAAAATGTGAAATCCTCCTCTGCCATCGCCTCGCTCATACAGGGAACTATGGTTACATACGTAATGAGATGCCACAAAAACCTGCTTCTGATCTTCAAAAGTAAGACTATTTTAAAACTATAAGATACAAGCCCTCTCTCTTACTGCAACAGCGCATTTAGACACACACACACTATTTATGTTCACTGTGGGCCTCACTGTTCAAGAGAAGTGATTATAATGGACTATACCTCAAGAAGAATTGTGTGACAAATGCTAAATATTCAAGTATGATGATTTGGGGTGCTTGTTTGGACAATCAGGCAAATTTAAGACCATTTTTAGTTTGTTGCAAAGTCCACAAGTGGTTCTACATCACACTCAAATTTGTGCCCAACATGATAAGATCTGATGTACAGATTAGACATTTTGGTCAATATTCTGAGGCAGTCTTGGCTGCATTGGAAGACCAGTAAATCATTACCACAGAAATACAAAACAAATACAAATGGTTCAAAAGCAGATCAACCAGTCCTTGGCCTGTTTCTGGCGAACAAACTGATGATGGGGTTAGAGGGGCACACAGATTGTGAGTGATGCCACAGAGTGGGGAAAAACAGTTGGAGGCATGTTAAGATCTTTGACGGTAACTGAACACTTTGAGCTGGGGTGATAGTGGGGGTGGGTTTGGAGAGGGCACCTCTCTCTCTATCTCTCTCTATCTTTTCTCACCAATAAAGATGCCTATTCTAAGCGGGCAGAATGAAAGACATGCTTGGCCAGGTGGTCCTTGCCATCCACAGATCAGGAGTACTAAATAATTTATTTCACAATGACAGAACAGGTTGGCTAGCCGTGCATAATCCCATATGTGTACTCTTTAACATAATTTTTATGGCAATATTTAAATGGTCATTCTTGGCACTTGGTTGACCTGCTATCCAGAGCTGCAGTTCCAGTCCCTAGGTTCACTGACAAGCTCACTGCCAATTATCACCATTCATAATCTGCGGATTAATCGATTCATGCGAAATGCGCTTGTCAGTGAACTACGGCTCTGTGGTCTCTTCAGTCAATCTGAGGCACTGATGGAGTTTAGTGCCAATCCTGCTTTACTGCTGAAGCAGAGAGAATCACTGTGGTTTAATTGCACAGCCCTAAATTACATTCATAGATACATTTATATGTGTATGTGTGGTATGTGTATATATATATATATATATATATATATATATGTATATATATATATATATACAAACTGTGTCGAATTTGTTCAAGAATAAAACAGAATGCAATGATGTGGCATTTCAATATTTTCATTTAGAATACAAATAGATGATTACAAATGTTTACAATGTACATTGTTTCTTTCTGTATCTAAAATAATTGCATGTTTTAAATTTTGTGCATCAATAAACCTTTAACATTTCTTGGTTTACCACTGTGATTTTTTTTTAACAGTCTCAAAAGTCTGGGGACTGAGGAGACAAGTTGCTCAAGTTTACTGGACATCTGTTACATTGACATCCCCAGTCCAGGCACATTTGCTAAAACTGTTAGGCTGCATCTTGCCCTTTATGATGCGCACGGATGGGCGGTGAAAACACGGAGCTGGATTCGCTGAATCGGATCTTCTTAGCGATGATGGTAATTGATGCAGTATGTGTGGCATTGTCATGTGTGTGGGTTTGGAGACGACCTCTGTTCTCTCTCTCTCTCTCTCTCTATACCTTTCTCTCTTCTTAATAATTATTTCTATCTGAGAGATGAAGGCAAAACATGCATTTTCTATAAACAAACCGAAGAGGAAGTGTCTTTAGCACTATATGTTGTATGGTGTCTATTGCGAATGTGCTAAAAATCAGATCTACATCTAGATAGTATCTTACACACCACGTCATAGTTCCATTGCCTTTTAAAAGTAACTACTAAAAAGGACGAAAAACATGCAGCACAATAAAACTTTTTTTTTCAAAGCCTGCTAAGAAAAACATATCTTTCTTTTAAACCTTACATCTGCTTTTATTTGCTGTTATTGACGCTGGTATTGAGTTATCAAGCTATTCTTACACATGTTGTTTCATCGTAATATTTTTAACCCAAGGTTTTCTACCTCGAGGCTGTTGAAATAACATGGCACATCACTGCATCTGTGTTTGAGGTCTAGTACCATCTTATCTTTTGTAAAGAAGTCAACATGTAACCACTGAGCAGTACAACTTTTAGCCACATGTATTTTTTATGTAAATTTTTTATTAGCATCAATAAAAATAGGAATTATCAAGACACATTTAACAGTTTGATAATTAGCTTTGATTAAAGCTATTTCAGCTCCAGTACAATATACAACTGAGTATATTATAAAATGGAATATAGGAAAATACATAAACCTACTGGTTAAAATGTCTTCGGGACAACTGCAGTAATCCATTTCAACTTAAATCACATAACACTGGCATGATTTGTGCACTTGGTTAAAATGTGGTTGGAAATTGCACTCTGATGTGAGTAAGATGTTCCAGTGCCCGACATTTGCAGTTCCTCTAACTCACATATATCGTACCACAGTAGGTACATGTTCATCATTTTCTTTTTATTTATTTTTTGGTGGATCACCTAATGTGTATTTGTAATATGGATGGTGGGTCACTTGCGTACAAATATGTCTGCAAACGTGACCTACTGAATTCAGACACTGAAAAAGACATTACAAAGCACCTTTATGTTAACTAAATCATAATTCTTTGGCAATAAGTGTGATTTACAAGCAGCTTTTGTCCAATCATTGGCAGAAAAAGATCAACATCAGTAAGTGATATTAGTAAGCAACAAAAATGGATTCAAAGCAAAAGTTCAAAAGATATATCCAAAATCCACAAAAGAATCTGTTACATATCTCAGTTGTTTCTCTTATATTTAAATGAGATTAAATAGAGAGCAAGTTAGACTTTCTACTGTTGAAAATACCCCAGTAATGTCTCAAACTGTGCTCAGATTTGCCAAAATACCAAAATCTCAACATTTCTTATCATCTTATGGCAACCCATTTTGTCTCATTTTAGGAGAAACCTCTGTCAACATTGATATTCCATATACTTTAAACATACCGTAACCCCGACCTTTGAAAGAGCAACATTTGAGATATTAATATCATTTGAAACCTTATAAAGGGCTGCATTCACCACTTTGGTAAAGCTAAAGCCACTACAGTTCAGCAGGTATTAACAGTCTTAAAATAGACCAATTCATGTAAAAAGTGCTCAAATACTGAATAAACAAGCTCTAAATCCTTCTATAAACTAAAAATCCAGGCTTATGCGTCCAACTGCAACACAGGCTCGTGAGCCACAGCTTTTGCCACATTTGTGTGGTCATTGTAAGAGAAAACAGTGTGAAAACATGTTTTCTTAACCGACAATACATCCCACACATGTTGTTTTCTTTAAAAGATCAGCTTGTGTTTATAAAAGAGCAGGATCTCAAGTGCAAAGTTTACTTCTACACTGTTTTCTTATACGTTTTGTGGTTTCCTGCAACTGCCACACGAACAGCTAGAGTAAAGTCAACTGGATAAGTTTGCAGAATGTATGCGAAGACGTGCATCTTATTAGTGAATTAGTTAGGCTACATCAGCAACACGAACAGACTGTCTCTTTTCTATTCATATTCTTAGTGCTATTTATACGTATTGATTTTTAGAGTTAAACCAATTCAAATTGAAGGCTCATACATAACGTACAGAGTATGAAAATAGCACTTACCCAGTCAGTCCTAGTGTAGCTGAAATGAACGCAGCCCTTCAGTTTAGTACTCTGAAAGTACGCCTGCTTATGGAACTTCTGGAGACGTGCACGCGCGCGTTTCACACCTCGCATCACACACTGAAGGAAGCAGAAAACAATAGTGTGCGGTTTGCAGAATTGCACAAATATAGGTCGTTGACTTTTATTGTATTACATAGCTCGAAGTTCGTATTTTTCGTTTTATGACATTAAATCAAGTATTTTTTTGTCGTATGGATACAGAGATGTCAGTATAATTGTTTTGTAATTTATTTGTAATTTTTCGTTTATTTTCTTATTTTCAGGGTAGCGTTAACAAATTCTACAACGTTACATTTGATTTGTCTGTCAATATTTCCGCAAACAAAGTCGTGCTTTCTGTCGGCTGTAGTTCTGCTAAATATGCCCGAGTCACTATTTTTGAGTCGAATCATCTTAATGAACGAGTCAAACGGTTCACTAAAACGAGTTGACATTTAAACGACTCACTCACAAAGGGAATCATTTGGATATCAGGTATAAGAAGACGTTACAAAAAATATACAGAAAAGCATTTTACAGAAATATTATAGGCTAGATACCTATTTTGATAGACACCGAGACTGGCAATAGTTGTTCTATTTCAGAGACTTTTTTAATACTGTTTTTAATATTTCATGCTTATTTTTAACAAGCAACAAGGCTTTTTTTCCAAGTAACGATAGGTAACTTACACTCAGAAATAAAAGTCTAGCCTACAAAGGCTTTCACCGGGTTCATTTTCAAGGTACACTTTCCTATTATGTCAATTTTAAGTATTAATATGTACCTTTTAAGGTAACACTATTGACTCTTTAGGTACAAACATGTTATATTTGGAAAAGGTACCGCCCCAGTGACAGCTTTTGTACCTTTATTTCTGAGACTGTAGGATTTCCAGCGCAAAATATATTGTCTGTTAAGCTGTCAGAATGGATCCTCTATACGTAAATGTACACTTTAGGTTGGCGAGTGGAGAGGACGGATGATTTTTGAACCGGTTCTTTAAAACCAAACGATTCAGTAAAATGAATCAGTCGCACAACTGCAGCAAGTAACTGTTCTGCCAGCAGACGGCGCTAAATCATAACTAGCGACATTTGTATCCTCCAAAATATATACATTTAAACTTCTGAACCTGTTCACCGATCGAAATATTGATTGATTGATTGATTGATTGACTGATTGAACATTGATGGATCAACATGAGTAAAATAAACGATAAAAAATTAGGCTAGCCTACATATGGAGGACACATATTTGTATAATGACATGGGTATGACATAGTTATTACAAGAATGTGATTTATGGGGACATTTTCAGTGTTCCCATAATTCAAAAGGCTTATAAATTAACAGAACTAGTTTTTTAGAGAAAGTAAAAATGCACAAAGTTTCCTGTAAGTGGTAGGTTTAGATGTAGGGCGATAGAAACTAACGTGCGTGCGTGTGTGTGTGTGTGTGTGTGTGTGTGTGTGTGTGTGGTTCAGTGGTAGAGCATGGCATTATCAGCGCAAAAGGTTGTGGGATCCATTCCCAGGGAATTGAAATGTATAGACTGAATGTATTGTAAGTCGCTTTGGATAAAAGCTTCAGCTAAATGCATACATTTAAATATATATAGTATTCAACATTTGAAGTGGATCAAAACCTTTCATCAAAGTTGTCCTAAAATCAAAACAATACCCGTCTTAGGACAACTTTGAATAACTTTTTTGATCAACTTCAAATATGTATGTGTGTGTGTATCTTTTGTTATTTTAGTCACTTTCTTTTTTCTTTTTACATTATTGTACACATTATGCAAAAGCCAACAGATAAATCGTCTCTGTATCATAGTGTGTAAATGCAGTGTATTGCTTATACATTAGTTGTAGAAATATAATAAAGTAGGCATAGGCCAACAGCTAATTAACAACCAGTTAAGCAGCTACTGATGCATTTTTGTGGTAACCACAGGAATGAAAACTTGATGAATGGTTGATAGAGTTTTGTTTTTATTTCACTCTTTGTTTTGGGAAAGTAAGTGCGTGTGGCCTTAAAGAGAAAAGATGAAGGAGGAACAGAGAGGGTGGGACGGGGCGGTGAAATATGGGGGATGGGACGCAGAGTAAGAGAATTGTAATTGTTGCGTTGCATCAGGGAATGTGCCTTCACTCTATATTTCTGTTGCTATGGAAACCCATGAGGAGCTGGCGGATGTCTGGGAGACCCCCGAAAGTCCTCCACACACACACACACAGAGAGAGAGAGAGAAATGTTGTGTGGGTGTGTCTGAATAAATTTCGTTTAATTATTTGAATGGATTTCAAAGCTTTGCAAAGAAGTGACTGTTGTGTCTGTGATGATAAAATCCCACGGATTGCCAAAAGCCCCACTTAATCTCAGTGTGTAGCTAATTAATAAAAGCTCCTGGGAAAATAACTCATCTCTCATTTTACCTAATGAGATGGTAATTGTGATTTATACCAATTAATATGAAAGAATGAAATACTGACTGCAGAATATGACTGTTAAAGAGGATAATGATTGAGATGACTGACATTTTGATTGCTTACAAAATATTTGTATTTTATTTTACTCATCTAGACATACCAGATCAATTTTCAAAATCGAACTACTTATGCTGATTATACTGCATCGATACTTACAATCATATTTCATAAAGTATTCATTACGTGTATATTTATAGTACAAAATGTACCTTATTTTCAAATACCTAATTCCAAAAACAGACTGTTCTGTTTATTAAAAAAAAAAAAAATTTATACCACATCTTGTAAAACAAGATAATTTAATATAATATAAATGAAATTAAAATCATTTATTTGTATAAACCTAAAAGTTAGAATTAAATAAACTGAAGACTGCCTTTTTTTTAAAGTGTTTGTTAGAAACAAGTCTTAAGCTTTTCACAAATCCGTGTGTGATTTTTTTTTTTTTTTGATATAGTTTTGAGAAAATGGAGCCTCATCTCAGGAAACGTGTCTTTGCTGTTGAGAAAAACTAATTAGATGCGTCGCAAAACCCAAAAGCTTAGACACCATCTGCGCCAACATGCATGTTGTTAACTTGTGTATTGTCTTGACTTACTTTCAGTAAATTGGATTTATTTTTAAAAAAGCAAATAGGATGCCCTGTGTTAAAGAACTCTGGAGATTAGTTACCTGTTATTAAAAACATGCATGTCAACCGATGGTATAGAAAACAAATGAATAGATCATGAACGTACCATAGTAAGGGGAATTATAAGTAAACACTTTCTCTATCATTGCGTCTGTTAGTGTAATTTTTACAGGAAATATGAATGAAAATGAAAGTTTGCTCAAAACCGTCTCTGTTTAAGCAGCTTGCATGCTGAGATTGCACGGAGTCATTCACAGTGAATACAAATGAAAGTACAACACACACACATACACAAACAAACACTCACACACAGATTCTTGAAATGCCCCATGCACTGAAATATCCAGCCGCGTGACTGAATCGGCTGTTGAGAGAAACTGGAAAAATATTTATAATGCCAGTGATACATAAAGATAGCTTGCAGGAAAACATACCGTACTAAATACTGTGCATGGTTGGTTCATTTAGATCATTTTTTTTAAACCAATCATCACGTCCATGTGTGGCATGAATGTATTTTCAGCACTTTTCCAAAACACTCCTCCATGACTGTATCAGACAGGAAATGATGCGTTGTGTTTTGTACAGAATGTGAGAATGTGTCACTGAATATAGCAAACCAACAGAAAGATACAAATCAGTAATGTAAAAATCACGATATACACACCACAGCAAAAAACAATCAGTGTAATCTTGTATTCATTTAGAAATGGTTTTCTCATTTGAAGTAATTTGATGAAATGGGGAAAAAATTGAGAATCTCATTTATTGAAAATCTTATAATTTGCTGTCGCTTTTAAAACGTATTATCAGTGTTGTGCCAAGTTTGTCTTTAACGACGCAAACTGTTGGTTCTTATGTATCTTCTAATGGAGAACTAAAGAACCTCTTAAAGTCTCCAGCTGTCTTTGAGTCTTTTCTGTTCTTCAGAAAGAACTAATGGCACTAACAGAACAAAGACTAAAAAATCTGAAACATCCAAGCTGTTGTCTGAACATGAATTGCATTGCAAACTCACCTTCATTTCTTCTTAAAGCATAGAACACAAAAATTGTTATACGTCATGCAGAAAAAATAAAAAGCTTGATAGACAGTCCCTATCTGCAATTTCATTGTATGGACATTCTGCTTGATAAGTCCTTTTGTAAAAATCAAACAATTAAATAATACAAATAAAATAAATAAATACAATACAATACAATTATTTTGTCATTTCGTTTTTTTATTATTAAATATAAAAAACTATTGAGCTTGAAAGACATTCACCATACAATTTATTTGTATGGAAAAGAGCAGCATGAACATTCTGCTAAATAACTCAAATATATGTATATCAAATATATTGTTAATAATAAAATAATGATAATAACAATAATAATAATAATTATATATATATTTTTTTTTTTTGCATTTAAATTTTTGGGCAAACTATATTTAAAAGTTTGTGTCTTTTGGGGTAGTTAAGCCCTGATAATTGTGGCTGATTATCGATGGTATCTTTGACTATTTAAAACCTTAATTACTTATATCATATAAAACTATATATTTTATACTGAAAAGATCCTCTGAAAATGTACACATCTATATTGCGCAGCTCTCCTTGAGATGAACATAGATGGAAACTTGATGAATACTCATGTTTGATCGGGTCGATAAATACATACACACCTGCAGGCAAACACACAGTTATAAGGTAGCAACAGAGATCTTTTGCTTGATTCTTTTCCTTGAGTCATTTCACAGAATGTCAAGTTGTCAGTATGACTAATACTAATCATGCCTATGCATACAAAGAGCCTGTGCTTATTTGAATGCATGTGTCTTTTTCCATGCATATGTTATTGCAGAACAACATTTATGAGGGTAATTTCAGAGAAATGCAATGTAAGGTTACCTAGAAGCAGCAACTTAAAGTATTTCCTAGACTTTGTAGAAGCCACTCAGAACAGAACACTTTACACTAGCTTTATATTCGATTTTGATAGTTTCCGATTGATAATATTTCAGTTATAATGTGCTTACTTATAAAAGAGCTCACACAGCATAGTGCTTAGGACTGTAGTAACTCTTCTTTTTTGACTGTTTATCAAACAGATAATACACTTTTTGTGTTGTCCATCTTATTGCATGCAGCCTCTCAGGAAAACAAAAAATACACTGTAAAAATGGTATGCTCAATAAGTCATGGCAACATATGTTTTTACATTACCTTAACGCATCAAAATAAGTACCTAGTGTAACCCGGCTCATGTTGATGTAAAATGAAGAAGTCAGGGATCAAGAGTAAACGGGCTTTTATTAGGCTTTTTAACCAAAATAAAGTTCAACACAATTTCCTGTAAGGCTCCCTGCCGTACACCGTCTCCCAGCCCAGCTTTCTGTGTTTCAAAATTGCTCTCCCCTTCACAGGTGAACGGGCTGGCACAGGGCAGCCTTTAACTTGCTCAGAGCCTGTTGGTACAGCTCTGTCCACTGAACCGGATCTGGTGCTTCCTTTTTAGTGAGATCAGTCAGCGGGCTGGTGAGCTCCGAATAATTGGGTATACACCTGCTATAATATTCCGCCAGCCCCTCGAACGGTCTCACCTCCTTTTTGTTCTTGGTACCTGGGTAGGCCGCTTTTGCAGCAGTCTTGTCAATTTCGGGACGCACCTGCCTATCGCCCAAGTGAAAGCCCAGATACCGTACCTCCACACGCCCAATTGCACACTTCTGCGGGTTCGCTGTGAGTCCCGCAACCCATAGCGATCTCAGGACAGCGCGCACATGCTCGAGATGCCGCTGCCAATCATTACTAGGCAGCGGCATATGCAGAATGGGGCTGGAAGATTCTGTCCATAAGACGCTGAAAGCAAGCTGGAGCCCTGAATTGCCTGAATGGAAGGGTAACAAATTGGTGTAATCCAAACGGCGTAGTGAAGACTGTCTTTTCTTTGGATAAAGGCGATAAGGGGATCTGCCAATACCCTTTCGTTAAATCCAGAGTCGAGTAAAAGCGAGCCGAACCTAACCAATCAAGCAGCTCGTCACCTCGGGGCATTGGATAAGCATCAAATTTTGACACAGCATTCACCCTTCTATAATCGACACCGAAGTGGACCGAGCCGTCCGTTGTAGGAACTAAAACAATCGGGCTCGCTCAGTCACTATGTGATTCTTCTATTACGCCCAACTCTAGCATGGCCTTTAATTCATCTTGAATCACATTTTTCTTGTGTTCAGGTAAACGATAGGGGCAGCTACGGGCCACTTCCCTGGGGATCATTTCGATATGGTGCTGTTTGAGGTCTGTGCGACCGGGCAGGGGGGAAAACATCCGCAAAATCTGTCTGCAACTACATCAGCGAGCTGCAATGGCGAGAGATGATCTCCCCCTGGGACCAGAGCAAGCGGATTGACTTTGCTGCTTCTGGCCCAAGATCCTCCTCTGCTGAATCGGCCACTGCCAGCTCAACCTAGGTCTCCTCCTGCCAGCGTTTTAACATGTTGAGATGATAAATTTGATGTGAATCACCCCTGTCCGTTCATTTAACCTCATAATCAAGATCCCCTACTCGCCGTGTTACCACAAACGATCCTTGCCAATTTGCTAGTAATTTTGAACTGGATGTTGGAAGTAACACAAGTACTTTATCTCCCGGTGTAAATTGACGCTCTCGCGGACCCCTGTTGTACAGTCGACTTTGTTTGTCCTAAGCCTGGAGCAAATTCTCCATAGAGAGTGTGGAGTGTTGCTCGGAGGTCCATGACAAACTGAATTTCACTTCGGTTGTTTGATGGCCCCTCCTCCCAAGCATCTCTAATGACGTCAAGCACCCCACGGGGCTGACAACCATAGAGAAGCTCGAATGAGGAAAACCCAGTGGAGGCTTGTGGGACCTCCCGCACAGCGAACAACAGGGGCTCGAATCACTTATCCCAATTTTTCACGTCCTTTTTTATAAATTTACGAACCATGGATTTCAAAGTGCAATTAAATCGTTCTACCAAGCCATCCGTTTGCGGGTGTTAGACACTGGTGCAGATCGATTTAATGCCCAGCAGTTCGTATAATTAGCTTATTGTATGTGACCTAAATGCTGTGCCCTGCTCGTTGAGAATCTCCTTGGGGATGAACAGTGCATCCGCCACACTCTTTTCAGAAATGGTGCACAACGGCACTACTTCTGGATATCGTGTTGCATGCATAATCCACAAGAACTAATGCAAAATGATGGCCGCGTGCTGAACGTTCTAATGGCCCGATGAGGTCCATACCAATTCTCTCGAAGAGGACCTCCACTAATGGCGCTTTTGAAATGGCCAGAGGGTTAACCAGCTGACATTTACGACATGCCGCACACCACCGGCGGACATGCTCATGAATGCCTGGCCAAGAGAATCGGGCCATGAGACGCCATGACACCATATTTTTCCTTCCCTAAATGGCCTGCTATGAGACTACAGTGAGCCACCTGGAAAAGTATTTCCCGGCGGCTTTTTGGCACTAACAACTGGGTTGCATCTTTTCTCTGGGCATCTTGGGTCACCTGATACAACCTGTCTTTTATAATGGAAAAATAGGGATAGGAGAGCCTGATCAGGCTGGAGAAGCTGTCCGTCAGTGGTGCAGACTCGGTCATAAGCAGTTTTAAAGCGTCTCATCCCGAGACTGCTCGAAAGGAAAGTCATCTCGTTCAGGCATCAGTAACTCCCCCTTCACTCTCGTTTCCTCTGAGTCAGACGGAGAAGGTCCCGGAACAGCACCTCCTGTCTGAGCCCACCGCCTCTCCCCTCCCTAGTCCTGTCCCCCAAGAGACATCCGCACTCAAAAACCCCAATAATTTTGAAAATGCTGGCCAATCTGTACCCAAAATCAGCGGATGCCTGATGTGGGGAATAACCGCCACCTTAATACTATGCTTTTTCCCTCGGAATTGAATACCTACAGGCACTAGCGAGTAGCCGACCACATCCCCGTGCACACACATTACCTTAACCTTGCGGGTCATATCCAATGCCCCTTGCTGCATCAGGGTTTGATGAATAGAGATTCCACCAAAGCCCGATATGTACCCCCCTTAATACTCACAGGTATCTGGTACTGCCCGGCTTGATCAGGGGCAGCCACCCGGGAGTCGGGGACCAGGATCATCATGCCCAATTCCATTACAGGACACCGATCCTGGAAATTCCCCATATCCCTGCACCTCCAGCAGGCCGGTCCAGCCTTTCCCCCCACCCCAGCGGCAGGAGGGCCAAGAGATTGGTGGAAAGAGGGGGAAGGTGAAGGTGGTGCGACTGCACCAGCAGTCTCCACCACGCCCCCTCGTGATACCGGTCTGTTCCCCAGGACCACCGCTCCACGCTGTGGGGCTCGAGGGGGGGCACTGCCCCGTGACCTAGGAGTAGATCGGAAAAGAGAGGGGGAAGGTTTGGAGAGAGAGAGAGAGAGAGAGAGAGAAAGGTTAGAGGGAGGCTCGCCGACCCCCGGGCATGCCACCAGATGATCCTCAGCCAGCTGGATGGTCTGATCCAGCAACGTCAGATGATGGAACTGGACCCACTCAGCAGTCTCGCAACGAACTGCTCCAGCACCATCACATCGACCACAGCCCCAACGTCACGTGTCTCTGCCATCAGCCACTGGTGGCAAGTGTCTCGAAGCTTTTGGGCCAATATGAACGGCCAGCCGCTGTCCCCCAGATCCACCGAGCGGAAACACTGTCAATACTGCTCGAGGGGGGCAAAGCACCCGACTTGCTGAAGAATAGCCTGCTTCAGATCGGCATAGGCCAGAAGTTTCTCCACAGGTAGCTGTTGTGCTGCCACCTGCGCCTCCCCGGACAGCAGCGGGATCAAGCGCACCGGCCACTGAGCGCGATCCCACCCACATGCATCCACTGTCTTTTCGAAGAGGTCCACAAACCCTTCTGGGTCATCCTGTGGACCCATCTTCACCAGTGGTACATGGGCGATAGGAGGGGCTGTGCCCGGCCGGACCTCCTGGCCCAGCAAGCTCCGGATGGCCCGCTGGGCTTCCTCCTGTGCTTGAACCAAAAGGCAGAACCGGTCCTCCTGTTCCCTCCTGAGGTCCATCAGCACCTCATGTTGCAAGTGGTGGAGACCGGTAAGGGATTTTACCACCTCCGCAAACGGCTTTGATCCAGCTGGCTGCTGCATAGTGGCGTGACGACTTCCTCGTCCCGGAGTTCGGCACCAGTGTAACCCAGCTCGTGTTGAAGCTAGACGAAGAAGTCAGGGATCAAGAGTGAGCAAGGCTTTTATTATGCTTTTTAACCAAAATAAAGTTCAACACAAATTCCTGTGAGGCTCCCTGCCGTACACAGTCTCTCAGCCCAGCCTTCTGTGTTTCAAAATCGCTCTCCCCTTCACAAGTGAACGGGCTGCTATATCCGTCTCACCACCAATCACTGGAATTAAAGACAGGTGTTACACATCATTCACTTGGCCACCTTATCACCGCTCGTCTCCACGCTCATTCCTCCACTGCAGACTCCGCTCTACCACGCCCCTCTTGCCACACCTAACTTTTTTAAATGAGTTACAAAAGATTCAACGCGTGTTTTTAAGTCAGTTTAATGTTATTTAAGTTGTAATGACTTATAAGCTGAGGCAGCAAATTGAATTTACTTTTAAAGATTACAATTTAAGGCATCAACTTTTTATTTATTTATTTATTTATTCATTCATTTATTTTACAGGGTAGAATATTTTTCATAACACTCTCTTTTCATACCTTTACATTGTATGCAGACTGTGACCTCCACTCATAATTGCATTACTTTGTTAATTTTAACATTAATATTTAGTAATGTACAAAGTCCCTATGCAGCAGAATAAAGTGACATTTTCAGGACAGGAATCACTGTAAAAAAAGCAATATACTAGTAAAAATAGGCATATAGTGTCAGATGATCACAATTAATGTCAAGTCAGGTCACCTTTATTTACATAGGGCTTTTAACAATAAAGATTGTGTCAAAGCAACTGCACAATATCAAAATAAGAAAATAGTGTCAATAATGTAAAATGACAAGATTAAACCATCTTAAAAGGCATTGGATTATTGAATTCAGTGATGGCATCATCCAGCTCAGTTCAGTTTAAAAAGTAACTGTGCAATCAAGTCGTTTATTTTGCTGGAAATGAGGTGTTCCCAACAAAGCAAGCCAGAGGCAACAATGGCAAGTAACCAAAACTCCATCGGTGACAGAATGGAGAAAAAACCTTGGGAGAAACCAGGCTCAGTCGGGGGGGGGGGGCAGTTCCCCTCTGGCCAGACGAACCAGTAGTTTGTTCCAACTGCAGCAAAGTCAGATTGTAAGGGCTCCACTGGTTCCAGTGGTCTTTTCCTGATGGCTGTCTAAGAGGGTCCTCACTGGAGATCTTTTTCTTGGGCTCATCTGGGTGTCCTGGACTCCGCTGACTTTCAGGGCTGTAGGAGCTGTAGAGGTTTTCTCAGAGTAGATGTCTCTAGGTAATGATCCACCATCTGGGCTTGATACGGACTGATCGGGTGGCTACGGTGACCTCGGAATAAGAAAGAAACAGACTAATATTAGCGTAGATGTCAATCTTCTTACGATGTAACAAGTACATCATGTTTTATGGGAAGTTTTCCCGGTTCCGGTTGACCTAATTAATGCAGCCTAACAATCCTTTAACAGATTTGAATATTAGAAGTGTATTAGTGTGCTGTGTGTATGCCAGGTTAAGGAGATGGGTCTTTAATCTAGATTTAAACTGACAGAGTGTGTCTGCCTCCTGAACAGTGTTAGGTAGATTGTTCCAGAGTTTGGGCGCTAAATAGAAAAAGGGAAATTTTTATATTCTAGGTATTATCAAATGGCCAGAGTTTTGAGAACACAATGGACGTGGATGACTTTAATGGGATAAGAGCTCGCTCAAGTACTGAGGAGCTAAACCATTCAGGGCTTTATAAGTAATTAACAAGATTTTAAAATCTATACGATGTTTAATAGGGAGCCAGTGCAGTGTTGACAGAACCGGACTAATGTGGTCATACTTCCTGGTTCTAGTAAGAACTCTGCTGCATTTTGGACCATCTGTAGTTTGTTTATTAAGCGTGCAGAACATCATCCACCCAATAAAGCATTACAATAATCCAACCTTGAGGTCATAAACGCATTAACATTTCTGCATTTAACATTGAGAACATAGGTCTCAGTTTAGATATATTTTAAGAGATGAAAAAATGCAGTTTTACAAATGCAAGAAACGTGGCTGTCAAAGGAGAGATTGCTATCAAATAGCACACCTAGGTTCCTGACTGATGACGAAGAATAGACCGAGCAGCCATCAAGTGTTAGACAGTGTTTTAGGTTATTACTTGTGGGGGTTTTAGGTCCCATAATGAACACCTCTGTTTTTTCTACATTTATAATTTACATTTTACATTAGATGTTTAACATTTTATGAAGAATTTTATTTTTATTTTTATTAAGCTACAAAATAATCTAACAAGTTGGCAAGTTTGTATAAAAAAAGCCGAACCATCAGTGTAGAGTTAGCAGATTGTATAAAAGCATAAACATTTTATGATTTAGCCACCAATTCACCAAAATGTAAAGTAATTACAAATTGCCATAAGTTTGTAATAATCATGTCAGTTTATTGGCAGAAGGTGCCACCAGTTAATTTCAGAAAGTATGTATTAACATAAAAAAAAAACTGAGTAAATATTAAGTACTCAGGAAGTGCTTCTCATGTCAAAACAGGTGTGTAGGTCTGTTTAAGTGTGTGGTTTTTTGCACCTTTCAACTCCACTGTGGTAAAACAAGTAGAGAGAAACAGTCGTCCTTGAAGCTGTATCTTGATTTCCGATTGCATGCAAAATGTGCAAATCTGAAAGGAAACTTATTTCAAAGGGGAGACAGCAGTCAACAATTCAAAACTGGCCCCTGTCACCCCCCTTAAAGGTCCTACGTGACCCAGTTTTAGGTATGTTTTAGTATGAGAATGAGCTTTGTGGTTAACCCATGCAAGCAGCGTTTTTCTTTTTTTACACTAACAGGCATTTTTTCTACCAGCCCCTGATATTATCTACAGAGTCATGCTCATAATCACACATATAACAACACACATGACAGAATAGCTAAGTCAGCAATGCTATGCCACTAAAAAAATATTTTTAAATATTGTATACTACTAAGCATACTA
Organism: Gymnocypris eckloni scoliostomus; assembly: GCA_027564155.1. Lineage (NCBI taxonomy): Eukaryota > Metazoa > Chordata > Actinopteri > Cypriniformes > Cyprinidae > Gymnocypris > Gymnocypris eckloni. The sequence continues at coordinate 21,108,223 of CM050432.1, read as the reverse complement.
AGCTTTGAGGATTGAGTTTACAGAACAGATGATGCATTTATCAAATGTGATTTTACAGCACAGTTGTACATATTATACAGTGTATAAATAGTAGATATAAATTAAGGTCATTGTTCAAAACGTTTCAAGCTCTTTTGTAGATTACTGAAGCCGTATGCATTTGCTGCTTTTGACCCATGAAAGTACTGAGACACACAATGTAACAACAAGGATTAAGGCTACTTTTAGGGGTCGGTAGTACCTTAATACTCTATTTATACTATATATTGCTATAGTGTTTTCTGAAAACTCTAAGAACCAGGGTTGTGTGCCATTCAGAAAATAATGAATGCCTATTAAATTCCTGGATTTGAATTACATTTAAATTGAGAGATGCTGAATTTGAGTTTGAATACAAATAAGTCAAATTAAACTGAAATTCTAAGAAGTTGATCCAACTTTTTGCAACCTAGGCACATTGAAAAACTTGCTTTTTATCATCTTAAACATGCATATATTTTTGCAGAACATAAAACGTAGCTATATATATATATATACAACCCACTGCAGTTCTAGCTGAAATGAACACTAGTGGCAGTAAAACACCACTAACTTTTATTCTTTTTCACACAAATTATGATTATAAATTTACTTGATTTTCTTTTGAAACTCTAGGGGACATCTGGGATTTTTATTTTCCTCAGGAGAAATATCAGATAAGTTGGATACTTAAACTTAAAAAGTCTTCATTTGTTTCCCATTTAATGACATTCCTGCTTATGAGCAACTATTGAGATATTAAACAGATGTTATTTTTTATGCATTTATGTATGCTGTCTTTGAAAAGTTGCACACTAAAATTCAAGTGGGCTCCTCAACCACGAGAAACCTATCACGATTATGGTCAGACACATCACTGGTGAAGCCGCACAGCATACCTTTGAAATGATGTTGCCTGGCAACCATGAGAAGTGGCAGTCCTACAAATGGGTTCACAGTCAGACTCAATAGAAAACAGTTAATGGTCATAATGTCTCACATCATAAAAATCATTTATATTATTTGCGAAGTGCAATGAATGATTCATTTGTTTGTATCCACTTATACCAATTCTCCCGATCGCTAGTATAATGGTTGAAAAAAAATATGCATTCGTTCAGCCATCAAGAGAATTGGCGTAAGTGAGAACAAACACAATAACCATTCATTGCACTCCATAAATGATAGTGATTTTTTCATACTTCATGAAGCATGACATTATGACCATTGAGTGTTTTCTATTGAGTCTGACTGTGAACCTATTCATGAACTGCATCTGTGAGAGGGTTGATCAGTTATTGAACTGAAATGAACCAACACTGATCTGACAGCTAAACATGTCTCTGTTGTATTTAGTTTCCATAATTGATTCTGCTATTTTCCTGTTTTTCACTGCTTTGACACAGTCTGTATAAAAATGCCATAGAAGTAAAGGTGAAAAATAGGAATGAAATGTTAACTTTTATTAGCTTATGCTTCGTAATTCTTATGAACGAGTCCATCCTAGGAACATACTTTATGAAATCATGCAGATGCTGATTGACTGATGCAAAGTATGCAGTAGGGTTGTACATACTTCACATGCATATATTATATAACAAACCTCATTACTCAAGTGGCTAATAGAGGTACAATTAAATGTCTGTGCCAAACAAGAACCTTCTTTGTTAAATTAGAGACATGTTCATGGGAAAATAAAACACTAATGGTTATGTAATATCACCATGTTTTAGCCTTGACCAACAGCTGAGAGTGGGTTGTGCTGTAAATAGCCCACATTACGTTGCCTAATGTTTCCTGGAAATGATGTTTCGTATTGGGGGTGAAGTTCACATTTGTTTCAAATTATCTGGAAAACAATTATAAACTATGCAAGCTGCTATTTTTAATATTAAGGGAACGTTCAGGTTAAATACAAAATCTATGAAGGGTATCTGTGGCACACTGTCGATTAACCTTTTATTATTAACAAAATACTGACTCGGCCCTCAGTTTGAAAACATACAGTAATGCATTTGCAATGAAAATCAATGAGGCAAAGCATGGCATTGAAATATACATTAAAGGGGTCATTTGATGCTTTAAAGGTTATTATTTGGTGTAACAGAATATGTTGACATGCTTTAATGTTCAAAAAACACATTATTTTCAAATATTGTACATTATTGTAGTTCCTCTATGCCCCGCCTCTCTCAAACATGTAGTTTTCTACAAAGCCCCTCCTTCGGACTAGCGTAGTCTGCTCTGATTGGCCAACTGATACAGTGCATTGTGATTGGCCACACCACAAGCACGAGTCGGAAATGTAACGCCCCCTTACCATAATCGCGAGCTTCAGCTTTAAAAATAAATGTAAAGATAGTTAATAATGTCCTCAGTTTCACCATCAGTTCAAGCCCGAGAGGGGAACAGAGTCACGTGACAGACACATTGATGATGATGCTTGAATGTATTCGCAGTACACAAGCCGCAATAAAGAAAGCTGACTCCACTGAGATGTGTGACCCCGTCTCTCTCTCGCGCTCTCACACCCACTCACACACACACACACACACACACACACGACGTGCAAAACTCCACATTTGAACAGTCAATAGCAAATATTTAAACTAATAACAAAACATACTTGCAGTGGCTGATTCAGAAGCGCCAGATTGTCATAGCAAAGTCAGAATTGACCCATTTTTATAGAAATAGCATTTGTGCAAGCCAGCCTTGTACTCTCCTGGGTTCACAAAACTGTTGTCCATAAAATGCGTTGCACAAATTCGAACATTTGGGTTGTGCTGTTCTGTTGTAAACAATCTTAATGATTCCTAACTGCATCTACTTTCGGAAGGCCAAATAAAGTGCTTTTGCTTTCGCCTAGAAACACACAGCGTCTTCCTGACACGGCTGCTTCAACACTACTGCGGTTACTGAAACACACCTTCTTTCTTTGCGTGAACATTTGGGCGGTATTACGCAAATATTTCCACATCGTGACGTAGACATGTGGGGCGTGTTTGAATGAGCTGTTTTAGCCCGGTCTGGATCAGCCTTCTGTTTTAGATTAGAACAAATCCTTTTGTGGGAGACTTTGAGCTTTATAACTCTGATCGTATACATGCACAAACAGCTACATAACAAGCTAAAGTAAAGGAAAACAAGAAATCGCATCATATGACCCCTTTAAAATAGACTTCTGCTTAAGTTTAGCAACAGTTATTAAACATTATACTTAAGACTAGTATAAAACGCCTTAGCATGCCTTGCCCTGTAGACTTCCATTGAAAGCGCACTCTATGCCATTTTTGGTGTGCATTTACAAATTGAGTCAAAACAATAGACAGCTGGTGCAGTTTATATTTTGTGGTCTTTCAAACATTGCCAATTTTGAATTATAGCAATGTTTTAAGCACTGTAAATTGATCAAATGATGATTGAAGACAATATTTCAACAGCAGTTAATCGAATTTTAATACATTCTATTTGCGATCAAGGTGTCGTACAACAGAGAAGTAAAAATATATCACTATGAAAGTCATTACAGACAAAAAATATATATAGAAAACATATCCTATTTTGCATAGATCAAAAATTACATTTACATAAAATATAGATAGGCCATGACAAAGGGCAGCTCCTCAAAAATGTACTTGCCCTCGTATATTAAAGAGAAACAAATGATGTCTTAGACAAACAACAGGCATTTTGCGAAATCAAATGTGTGTAGAGTTGTGTATTTTTGTGCGTATGCACATTTCAGCATACATATAACCACTCACACAATAAGTTTATATCAAATATCAGTCTTGATATTAATAATATTCCCTAATTCATAATGCCCAAGTAGCCAAATCTAGATTTTCCAGGTGTTAAATCGTAACTAACCTCCTACCAAACATTATAAAAAATAGTTTATCAGAACAAAATAAATATTACAAATATATTAGTTCACTTCCGAAGTTAATACTTCATATATAATTTGCCATTACAAATATAATTTGGTCTTAAACGACAAATACAATTTCAGATAGTTCTGCAGTGAACTCAGTTGTTGGAGGTTTTTCACAGTTAAACTAGTTTAGATGCGTAATTATTCCCATGGAGGACGTCTTCATACTAGAGACGTTCTTATGAAACGTCTGGAACTCCAACCAAACCTAAACTTCCCCTAGATTGTTCTCCACATTGCACTGCTGAAAAAAACGTCACTCTTAAAAAATAAAGGTTCTTTATTGGCATCAGTGGTTCCTTGAAGAACCTTCAATCAATGGAATCTTTCCATCCCACAAAAGGTTCTTAATAGTGGAAAAGGGTTCTTCACACTAAGAAAAAAAGAAGAACTGTTCACTGAAAAGTTCTTTGGGGAACCAAAACGTGTTCTTCCATGGCATCACTGTGAAAAACCTCTTTAAAATCTCTTTTGGAACCTTTATTTGTAAGAGTGGGTGGTTGTTTAAGCTATGTTGATGGCTTTAAAGAGGTTTTTGGTACTTGACCAACTGGCCATCCAGTCTAAACGCCAGATTGACTAGGCTGGGAGACCAGGTAGACCAGCTCAAACCAGCAACCTTCAGCAGTTTTCTTTAGCAGGGAAAGCAGAAATTGTCATATTCCATGACTAAATCTCATATTGAAAAAATCCATTCGGTATGAGGCAACCTGAGGTTTCCTGACAGATGGAATGGCTCTTTACATCCCCTGAGTACAATATAGGTGTCTGTTGATTTGCGTCCGCCAAGAAGGTTAGCTTAGTTAGCGAACTGGGAGTAGAAGGCCACTTTGACTCGCTCGATCTGATGACAGAGTTTGATGGCAGGGCCGAGCTTTAGGTCCATACATTCTTGGACTGTAGGAAGGGTCAGCAGCAACAGGGCCTGTCCATCAATGTCCTTGAGAAGGAAAAAAGGGGTATGGGTTAGCATAAATATTTGATTGACTTTTATAATATTTCTTATTGTAAACCTTTTCTTGATAACTTGATAGGAAGTAGGCAAATGATAGGTTAGTTAGTGTACTGTACCTGCTCTTGGAATATCTTTGCTAGAGAAGCACAGTCTGTGGATGTGATGAAGTCAACCACATCAGAGACGCTCCATTGCAGTGGATTCGTCTCTAACACCAGACGATCTTCCTCTTCAAAACTCTCAGTCTACATATGCACACAAGCACAGTTCATCTTAACTAATAGAACTTGAAAATCAAAGTTATTACATTTAGAATATAATTCACACAAAAGGTCTACGCAGATGTTTTACCTTTGTGTGTGTGTTTTTGGCCGTCTGGTTCTGGCTGTACGAAACGGAGCGTGTGGTTCTTCGGGGAGTGGATCTGTCTGTGGTTTCTGGCCCTGGATGGGTCGCCCTGCGCTGAAGAGCAGCACGGCGTGGTGGTCTTCCTCTTCTCGGGACGTCCTTGAGGGAGTGGGCAGAGGCCTCCTCACGCGGTGAGCTGGAACTCACTTCACTGCCCCACTCCTCAAAATCTTCTTCCTCTTCATCATAGTAATAATCGCTATCCTGTGAAGAAACAGGAACGGTCTTAAGGCCCCGATATACTTCAAATGAAATCAAAGAATGAACTGATATGACGTCATTCCGAACAAAACACATGATGTCATTTCGAACATTTCGAAACCGCTCACCAAAGCAAACTTTCTGGGGGAGTTCGTTTTGCCTCCTAAACTCCTTTGAGCTACCTCGATTACGCAATCAGTGGAAGTGTTCCTGAACTCCGCCTTCTCTGACGCATAAGTTTTTTTTTGGTTCATTTCTCATTCAACAAAGTTCAGGCAGGAGAACAACATCTCCAAGTCACTAGCAACATACATACACTGTGTCGAATAGCTGAGCTGCCACAAATATATCCGCACCGGTACGATCGCTCGCAGAGAGACTTTAAACAATTCCTAGAAAGAAATCGAAAACGAGTTATGCAAAAAGCGACATCAGATGCAAGATTTTGAAAGCCGTGAAAAGAATGAAAGGAAAGATAAAATATGTAAGGTAGTAAGTACCAAATACATGTTTCAAATAAATGTTACACAATACTGCTGCTGCTGTTGTTCTTTCAATAAGCGAATTTAAAAGGTATACGATAAATAAAATGCCAAAAGAATATACAATAATAAACCTTTGTTAAATCATGACAACACAAAATATAAACACGTGTAATAATTTATCCAGTTTAATAAAAGACCTAGATACACCTCACTGCATCGTTGTTGTGTTTAGGGCAGACGTGCGAGCGTCGCAACATGTTTACATTAATCTACAGCCTTTTTGAACTTCTTTTTGCCCCTAAACGAAAACGAAAACAAACTTCGTTTGAAGTATATAGGGGCCTTAACACTAGATCTTAAGGTGTGGTCACATTTACAATTTCTCATCAGTTTCTTCCCCACAGTTTTTCACGCAAATTTGTCATGCTGACCAACAGAAAGCAGTTTGGTTATTTTAAAGTGGTTTCTGTGTGAGTGGCGCTTTGTGCATAACTACATCACTACATTTACTAATTTTACTAACACCAAGTTTGCTTTAACCAGGTTTGATGTGCAATAACATCAATACATCCCATCTTTTCCATGTTAATCGAAATGTTTGTAATGTAACAGATTCTTATCAATAAAGAAATTAAATATATATTTTCAGTGAATACCCCCCCCCCCCCCCCCCCAGTGAAATTATCCCACTTATATTTTTGTTTTTGTTTTAGCATAACACTAAAATTACATATTAAACAAATATGGTTAAAAAAGAAAAGAATAAGCTTAAGATACAGTATATTAATCAAGATATAAATAGTTGCAATATTCAGTAACACATTATTCCAGGCCTTTATGTATAATGCATTATAAAGGTATTCATAATGCATGTTTGTAATGCATTATATATTTCCATAAATTATTTTAACCAAACTTAAAATGCATTATATTTGCAGATTCCTTGTTACATCTGAAATTGGTTATGCATGCATTAATGCATTATATGTTTTGTGTAACAATGAGATTATAATGCATTATAGATTTGATTACAATTATTAAAATCACAGATTAAAAATGTATTATATTTAAAGGCTTCATGTAAAGCATTTATTTTTCTTGTTTTAAGAATGTTTAGATTTTTTTCCTGTGAAAAAATGACTGGTTTAAACAAGTATTTAAAATATTTGCATAGTTAATTAAACAAAATATGTTGTGGTTGGTTGTGATTTTGTCACTTCCTGCAACATTTATGTTTATCTATTTATGTTTAATGCGCACAGACAAAATATTTGTCGCTGGAAACAGATGTACTTATATATGCGCTTGCATTTGCTCGCTCTCAGGAGTTACAAGTGAATATTTCTGAGTGTGTGTTTATGGTTTGGCAGACCTGAGGTGACTCTGTGGTGTGGTATCCCACGATGGAAGTGCGCCGTTTCTTCTGGACAAAGATGGCTTTGCGCTTCTTTCGGCGTCGTGCTGGTTTGGTCATGTCACCGTCCTGTGCCTTCTCCCCTAAACTTGGGCGTCCAACTTTCCTCTTCTTGTAATATGCTATATCAGACATAAATAAACACACACACACAATTATTGACAGTTAGCAAGAGCTACATGTGAGTTTGAGTGTTCCTGGAGAAAATAATACCTTACTCTTGTGAAACATGTCATTTTAATTCCAAGTTAGAGCAAACATCACGTTTCATCGCCATAGAGGAATAAAACACTCACTGTATTTGGTCTTGGTCTGACTGAAGCAGTTTTCAGGGCACTTGTCGGACACGATCGTTGGACCGAAAAGATTCGGACAACACTGGAGTCGCTCGCATACTCGACGACAAAACTCTGACACTTGATCTGCTGTTCGGACGATCCTCATGGTGGACCGATAGCTTTTCCCTTTATATCTATAAACAAGCAAATGTGTTTCCACCATCAAGAACGTTATGAAAATGAAACATTTTAGATATTCGGCTCACATACACATGACTATGCTAATCAGCTGGCTTAAAATCGCATCATGCAAGTGAAGGACAGCTCTCTGTTCATTATCAATGCACTTAAATGTTGGCTAATTTTTCAGTAATATTTTTCTTTTAGAATCACACACACACAGACTCAATAGTATCGGAAAGTATTTTCAAGAAATAATAAGCGTGAGTCATCAGACAAAAGTACAGAAAGCTTGTTTCCACCACAGAATAAAAAATAAAAAAAAGAAGTAATTGTCTCACAATTCTGAATTTCTTTCTCGCAATTGCAAGTTTAAATCTCACGATTTTGACTTTTCTTCTCAGAATTGTGAGTTTATCTCACAATTGTAAGTTAAAATATGTATTTCTCGCAATTGCTAGTTAATATCTCACAACTCTGGCTTGTGAGTTTGCATTTTGGAATTTTGCCTATGATTGCATAACTGCATGTTTATGTCTCGAAATTCTGAGAAAAAAATAGGATTTCGACAAAGCCAATAATATAACTAAAGTCACAATCTTGAGGAAAAAAGTCAGATTTGCAAGATATGAACTTGTTTTAATAATGATGTTAGTATAGAATTGTTCCCAATCTTATTTATAAACATAAATAATATTATAATAATAATATATTATTTTTGTTGTATTTATATTGTTCCAACCACACAATTGTACCCCTAAACAAAGTCGTCTATTATAGTTGAGTGACAAACTGAATCAACAAAAAATGATGAACTGTTCAAAACAAATTATAATTTGCAGAATTAATATTAGCTACTAACAAACGTTGTTGTTTTTTTACTATTAAAAATGTTAAAAACAGATATTTCCACATACAAGAGCACAATTACATCAATCTAATAATTTGTCTTCTGTCATAAGTTAGCTAAATCTGACAAAACCTCTATTTGATATTAAATTATAATATAAATTATTAGTCTAAATTATAATTAGCGTTATATAAGTAAGGAATAATTGACGCCGAGCCGTTTAATTATTAGAAAATTAATGCACACCGGAGGTGGTGATGCGGTCACGGCGCGAAGCGGGTTACACCTCAGGTGTGCATTATTTCAATAATAATTCAACGGCTCGGAGTCAATTATTCTGTTTATACTACGATTTCCACACCACAAGACATCGATCAGATGATATATTTCAAGGCATTCGTCCGGTTTTCCTATTTCAATCGCTATTGTGAGTAGGATTATTTCTTCCGCATCTCATCCAACGCCTATCCTGCTAATAACAAAAAAATCATTTTAAACCTTAACGGAGGCTTGAGCCTCCGCAGACATTGATAGCAGACTAATGCAGTTAATAACGAAGTTATGAGACAGAGACCGAGTGAGAGAGAGAGAGAGAGAGAGAGAGAGATTAATGTTACCACTGTGAGTTAGTGATCGGCAGCAATGTCTATAGTGAGACTTTAAGTTCATTTTCGTCACGAACAGAGCCGTTGTTGTT